>PNEQ01072610.1:0-28636 GCA_003012365.1 Medauroidea extradentata
CTCCGCTTCTGGTCCCATTACATATACTAGTGTACTAACCTGTATTTCTCCACTTTTCTCTGCCAACCCACTCACCAACCGATACCTTTCAAATCTTCTAATCCAAGTACACCATTCGTCTGGTTTTCTAAAATCAAAATTGGCAGGCGGAGAAAGCATGCACATTGATTCTGCCATTTTCTGCTTCTTTCTTCTTCTTCTTCTTTTGCCACTTGGAATACTTTCTGCACTTTTATGTTTTCCTCTCAACCTTCTACCCCACACCTGACACCATGTAATGAGCTTTTAACTCCCCTTGTTCCTTTTATTATTCCTCATTATTTACTAACAAACAATACGACTGTAAAATACATTATGTGTCCGGCATCAAAAGTTTTGCTGGAGTTGGAGAGCTTGCCCAAATTTTTTGTCGGTAAAAGTCTGAGTTTTGTACTATATTTATATTTTTATAGTTATAAAATTGAGACGTAACTCGCTAACAGTTAAAATTAGCCACACTAAGGTAGGAGCATTCTGCTCCGCTCCTTTACTGGCGAATGCGTCCTTGAGACTTCACCTTTCACCTTCTCTCGCCAACGCTCGCCTGCCCATTTTTCACCTCCTCTCTCGACCGCCATGACTTCCAGGCTTTTAACACACTCAGCAGGCCATCTTTTCATGCCCGACAATTAGATTCGACTGACTGATTCCTTGGCGGGCACTTTGAGTTACACTACAAAGTGGCGGAGTAATACATTGGGATCCAAGTTACTTTGAAATTTGTATGAATTAAGTTTCATATAAACACCATATGGTTATCAATAAAGGTCATCAGTATTTTAATACCAGAATAAACAGGGAAAAAACAATAATATGTTAGGTGTGGACACATTCTGCAGCCTGATGGACAAATATGTCGATCGCACAATACCTAGTCCGTATCCAGTTGCATGGGGCACTACCACCCAGGATGTGACAAACCTCTACGTGCCTCGAGCCTGAACTTTGACCTGCCAGTGATTCACGTCCGAGAGGAAACTAACTCATTGGCAAAAGTATACTTAAAAAATCGCAAATGAGGCAAAGTAAAAGAAAATGTTATTTACAAAAGATGCTTAAAATTTTGTAGTGATTAAAATGAGTACAAAGATGGGAGAAAACAAAATAAAAATTAGTAGCAATAAAAAAATTACTTCTTCCAAACTCTCATTTAGCAGTTAAATTTAAATTTCTAAAATTCATTAATTTTAATTTTGCAGCTAGCATCCCCAATTATTATTTTGGATCCTGCAGTACCAATCCTTGATACACTTCAAATATGATAAACTTGGAATATATAATTAGAGTTTCTCAAAAAAAGTATATCAAATCCAGTATTTTTATCAATGATGAATTAGAATCAAGGAATTGAAATTATAGTATGGTGTAAAATAAAAAATAAAGAAAATAGAAGGGCTGCATACCAGTGTACGTCACACACACACACTATATATATATATATATATGTATATATGTGTGTGTATGTGTATGTGTGTGTGTGTGTGTGTGTGTGTGTGTGTATATATATATATATATATATATATATATATAGAGAGAGAGAGAGAGAGAGAGAGAGAGAGAGAGAGAGAGAGAGAGAGAGAGAGAGAGAGAGAGGGAGAGAGACATACATACAGACACACTGTTCATTAAAAAATATCTCTTAAGTTTAGTAACTATGTGCAACATTCTTTTTGTCCCTTTTAATTACATACAGTATATGTTTATTTTATTGACTTAAAATTTAAAAAATAATACAAAGAGGTCTAAAAATTTCCCCAAATCCAAGCAGGAAGAAATGCATTATTTGTAGGTAAGAAAGTTAGGTACCGTACATTGCAAATTGCATATTGGTTATATCATTGTTACATATTGGAAATGCAGATACCATAGTAAACAGAATTTTTGACAAAAAATATCATTGAAAACCCTAATGACAAAATGTAATAAAAAATTGAGAGATTAATTGCACATTGTAGTGCCGTATATAATATAAAAAAATTTAATTTACAACAAGGTTTTTGACAAACCTTGCTATTTCAAAGAAATACAGTAATGGTGATTTTTTATTGTTCTGTGTGTGTGTGTGTAGTAGTCTTTTACTTTTATTATTATTATTTTTTTTTTACGTTTTCCATGAGGTTATTATTTTTACTGATAGACTAGAACAAAGAACAAGAATATCATGCATATACATGTATGTTAATAATAAATGTAGTTGATTGTGAGTCTTAAGGACAGACATGTTGGAGAAAGGAAATGAAAAGGATAAAAACTAGAGTAGCTGTTTTGAACAAATACTTTTGTTGGATTTATCCAAAAGAATCATTTTGTGAAATATAATCACTCTTCCCTAATGTTTGTGAAACAGCCAATAGCAGGGTTGTAGTTGTGCATCTATATCTTTCCCGCTCTCCTTGCTTCCCAACGCTCTGGCATGAACAAACTGTGTTGCCACACTCGTCCCCAGTCGCTCTTATAATATAATCCTGGGTTCAACCTACACTCGGCTAGCTATCGTTGGGTTCACTGGCAAAGTCACGAGTTCTCTCTCTCCCTTCGGCGTCAGTTCGAAACGAAAGGAACGAGATTTCACAGGAATACCAGTACAGAACCTTTACCACAGGGATACTTATTACCCACAAATAATTAGAGCGAAGTTCAGTTCTCGGATGTTTACTCAGAGCACCGATTCTTTGCAGCGTGCACTACGTACAAGTCCCTATACACAATCGCGGTGGGCTGACCACAATTTACTTATTACGGGAAAATTACTTTCACCGTGAATTCCAATCAAAACTCTTAATGTGCAGCACGAGGGCTCATGTTACCAGGAAAAATACATGCTTGCTAGCCTATTGCTAAACCCTCCTCGCCACGTGGTGTACCCGCAGGCACGCTCTCTCCGCACACATGTCCGTTCACTCCGACATCCCGACAGCTAAGAAGAAAACAAGCCTCGCAAGTGCCCAGCCACGGCAATCACAATGGCGTCCTCCCTTCCGGTTAAATGTTCTATAACCTTCTATCAACATTAAATAATCAGTCTGGATACAAATTAAACAGACCAAACTCACAGAAAAATCTGCAAAATTCTACTGAACTTGAAAACGTACTTCAACATTTTAGTGAAAATTATAACAATCAAAATTATATTAAATAAAATCTCGTCATCAGACATAGCCGGCCGTACACCCTTCAGTACCCTCTGTAAACCCCTATCGTTCGTCGCCCCTGCGGCTCCATGGCAGGGCTGGCTGCACTCATCTACATATTTCCAAAGTAAATACCAAAAACCTTCCAACTGTAATAACTTTTGACCGACACAATTATCGTAAAATTTCCAAGAGTCAAATGTTGCTTGGGATTTCATGCTGTTTCCAAAAAGTCCACACAAGACATATTTACCTTAAATTCACGTGTCATCATAACATTAAGAACTTAGAACCATTTTAACTCCCTCAAAACTTGAGAATACATTATTTAACATTAAACATACCAAAGAGAAAACTTATTACTAGATTTTGTATCCAGACCGATTTTCTGTTATTTTACCGTATCACCAGGCCCAATAGCGGTTTTACATTTAGCATAGGTCTGTTACATGATTTCTTGTTCAGCAAAATAAATACTTCGACAATACACAAACCGTCTTAAAATTGCTGGATACAATTAGTTTAAAACCGAATGCTCTCGCCTAGCACACACACTATATAAAATTTTAATGAATTACTAGTGTTTACTGGTTCGGCCCACCGCTCATAAATTAATTACTTCAAATTACAGCAAATAACATTACAACCATTGCAAATAAATAAACGTCTCTTTCTTTTCTTCTCTTATTTACCATGGTCTACACAGACAAATGTGTCAATTCCCGGTTACAACTTAAACTATACACAGGTTCTTAATAGCTATTCTAGGTGATCTCGATGCACTACACACTGGCAAGCCGGGTCTCCCGTTCTCCCGAGCGACTCATCCTAATCTTCATTCTATACCTAGTGATCGCGAGACATGTCGGGATTCCATTAGACCTATGCTGACGCCGGAAACACATATAAATAGGCTTTTAGTTCTTAATGGTTACACCGAAAGCTACGTTACGTTTATGCCAAAGAAAGCTATTATCTCACACCACAAACAGAATTTGAAAAAATAAATAGGGTGGGCAGGCCAAGTGCCTTACAAAACATCTGCCAGTGTCTCAAGATGTAATAACTGGATACAAACAAAACTCTGATATAGACAGATACCGTATAATGGGGTGAATAGGTACGCAGGGGTGAGTAGGGACAACATTTCAAATCAAAAGTTCCAGTACGCAGTTTTAAAACCAGAGTTTTTCCTTAAGGTTAGCAAGTTAATAATTTTACAAAGAGTTTGTATTGAAATATACTGTAATAAAAATGTTGTCCCTATTCGTCCCAGCATCCCTATTCAGCCCATTTTACGGTATTATATTTTTCTGCATAGTCACATAAAATAAAAACGTAGAGTGACAGCTTTAGTCGCCTTGTGAAAGATCATGGGCTCGTGTACAGCTCTGATGAATTACTGTTATCGTGCTTATCTTTCACTTGCTCCTGGTACTCAAGTGTAGGGAAGACTAGGTAAGGGGCCACCTGACGATTGGTTTCTTTAGCATCTGAACTGCTGAGTTAACATGTTCAACTAATCTGCTACAACTATACACACACATAGCCCTCCTATTTTACTCTTTACAATGGCCCGGTAAAGTTTAATTTCAAGCTGCCTACCTCGAGCAAGGACAAGGACGTGTTAAATATAGGAGACATTCAGTTACGTGCCTGCCTTTCATGATATCTCTATCAGACAAAATCTGTTTTCTTTATTGAGAAGAGGATAGTATTGAAACAGGAACAATACTACTGAAGTAAAAATAATGAATACTGCAGGTGTATTTTTTTAATGTGAAAATGCATATTTATTTATAGTTTACAGGGTATTGAAAAATTCAATAAAAATCCTATTGCAATGTAGGACACACCTAGATGAACGCAAAATGTCTGTAATGGCATATATGTATGTTTGTTATTTACTGAGTGTAATATAATGTGCGCATGTAAATGTGTGTACATAATTACTCTCGCCAAGTCTCTAGTGTAGGCAGAACCCTTGAAAGTATTGTCATGTGAAACATTTGTCAACCTCTCAGTACACACCGCCTGTGTTGTAATGAAACGTGACGAACCACAGACTGTCAAACATACTTCTCAGAGAGAGTATAGAAGCTTTTACTTGATTGGTTTGAGGCAGGTCAAATGGGGACTGTTAAGGGCATATTCCATGACTTTTGTTTTGTCACTTGAAAGGATTTAATAAACGCACCTCAATATGCATGGTTGATATTTAATCATATGATGTCAGTTTTCATAATACATTGCTTAAGTTAACATTTTCTAAAATGAGAGCATACATTGCATTGTGTGTGTGTAATAAACTTAGCCAAATAGGTTATGTGTCGCACGCTGTCTGATAAACATGCACAGGTACTCTTAGAATTGTACTTGCTGATTAGTAAACCAAACACAAATATGGATGACAAACTTTTTCACGCTGATGTGTGGTCCCGAAGTTTCACTGGCCCAGTCTGCTTTGTCGGTTGGTAAATGATTGCACAGTGTAGTTTGTTAGATATAGCCTCGGAAGGTTGCCAATACTGCTAGAGACTAAGGGGCGAACTTGGGTTTGCCGGGAAGTTTGAAAATGTACCAAAGTAATGTTACCACCATGCCTTGGTGAACTGTACCTCGGCACATTGTAACTTTACTTCCACTGTACAACCACAGATATTGTATGAAACCCTAGCTACAAGCCTGGCTCACTCTCTAGTTGACACATTGAACACACTTGGAACGAAAACTTTCTTACTTTTTGAGTTATACAAGGAAAATACAAAATTATATAAATTCTAATTGTAAACTATCATTGCAACAAACATTTAAAAATCTTAGATAAATTCTGTCTATTTATATAGGTCCATCAGGTTTACAACCAAATGTTGCACTCTCACCATTATTCTCACGATCATTCCAACCCGAGGTGATGTCATTCAATTCTGAAAATCAGTACTTACAATTGCTTGCAGCGTAAAACTATTCCAAAGGCAGGGGGGACTAACTCGTCACCCCACACCCAACTGACCTTGTGCACCTGTGGAAACAATTCACAAATATTTAAGTTTAGACCTATGAATTCTGTTAAGTCCGTAATTGTTAACATTCATTAAAAGCCGATATTTTATCAGATGTAATTAAAAGTACCGTATGTACATGTAACTTACTGCACACTTTTTGTCATGACATTTTGGATTTTGAATACAGCATGGGGTACACAAAATGATTATTGAGACATTTTTTTTTGCACAAAGAACCACTTTAGTTTAATGCTCCCAAGACAACGAACCACTTATCATCCTGAGACATCTAACCACTTTTATGCTCCGGAAAAATATTTTTGCTATGAATTCAGATGGGAATATATATAGGGTGTGTAAGGTACGTGAGAGCGTAAGATATGGGAGTAAATATGGTATTCATACTTTGAACGTATTTTTAGAAGAATATTTTGGAATGAGTAGTATTTCTTTGAAACAATTTGGAACAGGAATGCATGTAAATCATCATCATTATCATGGAAAATAATTAAAATAACTGTATAATCACGTTGTTGTTAATCTTTAAGGTTACCACCACCGTCCCTCGGTTATGTTAAATGTTACAGTAACTATGTACAGTAGGTACTTCAAAATGTTGTGTTTATGTATTTGATAATACATAGTTAGCATGAATTAAGAATAACTTGTCTAAGTTAACTACGTGCTTTGCAATGTATGCTCCCGTTTTCAGCAAATCTTCACTTTTATGTCACCATCTTATTGAAACCATTATTTCTTGGTTACATTTAACATTTAGAGACCATGAGATGGTTGTGTTCATAATCTGTCAAATAACAAAATTTAAAATAAATGCGGAGTATGGCTTTAACTCTACTGGAGAATATTCAATAACTATTATTTGATATTTTGGTTTGATTCAACAGTGATTTGTTTAGAACGTTACTTTTTCAATTTAATTTATGAAAAGTTTTTTTTTTTGTATACAAAAAAATTTCGTGTGGTATTTGTATAAAGAATTTTAGGTACAAAATTGTGTTAGAGAAGCATTTACCTAATTAGCTCTTGTAAATTGTCATCAGTGTTAGCTTTATAAATATGAAAATATACTGTAACACAGACTTGGTTTTATTACCAATTTAGCGAACTCTTTCTACACATGTAAAGAAATAATGATTTTGCATTTGAAGCATGCATTTTTAAATAGCCAATAATGTCAGAACATTACATTTGTTTATTTGAACCATTGATGAGAAATCATTACAGAATGCAGATATATCGTTGCGTAAGGCCTCTGTCACCAACCTTGGCAACAAGCGAGTTAAATGGAGAAGCAATATTACATTCTTAATGTACTAACGTTAAAGCTGACACTAACAAAAAAGCATTTTCTATGTAAAATTTGTAAGAAGTATTTTGGTAGAAAGAATTTTTGAAAATAATAGTTAGTATTATTCTGTTTATATTGTTTTGTAAAATAAATATTTTTATATTACAGTGCAGATAATATTTTAAAATTACGGTGTAGATATTATTTCAGTTAAATTCCTGATAATTTTTCTCGTAAGGTAGTGTTCTTCAAGTAATCTAACGTAGGTTACTTACATTATTTTTGAAAGAGTGGTCTTTAAAATTGAACAATTGAGAAATAGGAACTTAATTTTAGTTCTATTTTCATACTAAAATTGAAGAAACACAAGTACTTACCTGGTACTGTGGAGCTTGATGGATACACACGTGAGAAAGACGACACAAAGCGTGGAAACTCGCTTAGCTGAGTACGTCGGCTTCCTCGGGTGAAGAGTAGACAAATAATGGAAGATAGTGGATGCCACAGGTCTGAAAGTGGACCACTGTGATGTGGTTATCGTAGGTTCATGCCAAGCTACTGTCTCGATCGTGTTGGGCTGGTTCTCATTGTCTTAATACCACACTGTTGTTAAGACATTCACTACCGCAGTTCTGTAACAAGAGTAAACTTCTAGGGTGTGAGACGCTGGCTTGTCTACTAACTCCATATTTGAACCAGCGTAAGTGTGGTTAGTGTCAGCTCTACGAGCTTTCACCTCGGTCTAAGAGTGTTGCCGGTGAGGCCTTGATGTTCTGCTGTGCAAAGCTTGCACTGTAACTGGTAAATGAGTGTCACAGTTGTACCTACCTAGGATGTGGTAGGTTTGGTTTGTGAGTCTGCTATTAAAAGAAGTGGATGGCTGATACGCGGCACGTGAGCTGCAGCGTGGATTGTTGCCTGATGGGATCCCTTGGTCGTGGTGGATGCATTGGTATTGTACCGAGTAGTAGGTTAGAATGAACTACAGTAGTTTGCTACGAAGATTCTGCAAATGTTTGAAGACCAGTGTGCGATGAGTTAACGGTGAACACGCTACAATGTTGTGCCCAGAGTTGAGAATGGTGTTTAGTTGCTTTAGATCTTCATGATAGGTACCACTAGAGGAATACTCTGAAGCAGCAGTATAAAATACTTATCATGAAGTAGGTTTATTGAAGCCCGGATAAAGAGTTTTCCAGTTTGTAAGTGTTAAGTATAAAGTATATATTTTAGTATCGAGTATAAAATTTCAAGTTCCCTTTATGTACTTTGTCATGAGAACTTACTGAATCAGTGTTGATAGTCTTGGTAGGAGCCGCTTACTTAAAACACTCACACTGGTTCAAATATGAAGTTAGACAAGCCGGCTGCAGCTCACGCAGCGTCTCACACCCTAGAAGTTGTTTCTTGTTACAGAACTACGGCAGTGAATGTCTTAACAACAGTGCGGTATTGAGACAATATAGAACCAGCCCACTTATACATAACACAATCCACACAGTTTCTTGACCTCAACCTACGATAACCACATCGCAGTGGCCTAGCCTACTTCATCTCGTGGCCTCTAGGTTACCAATTACCACCTGCTATTTCCCATTATTTGTCTACTCTTCGCCCGAGAAAGCTGATGCGCTCAGCTAAGCGCGCTTCCCCATATTGTGTTGTCTTTCTCACGTCTGTGTCTATCAGGCTCCACAGTACCCTGTATTTGTAAGTACAGTACTTGTGTTTCTTCAATTTAATTATATAATTTCTGGCCTAGCTGTCCGTGTCTCACCTTATCAACAAAAATGCAGTTCTAATGCGCCATTTAAACTCTATGGCTGCTATTGCCTTTACGTAAAACTTATTTAAAATTATTTTAACGTTAAATCTGACTGAACAAGACTTTACACATTTGTAAATAACATTTTGAGTCGTCGTCCATCGTGCAGCATTTTTAAATTTAGTAATTCAAAGTTATTTATGCCAAATCAATTCCAATGAACAATATTTGTGCTGTTGATACAGGCTGAAGAGATCACGTTGAAGGAATTGTATCATTTTTGGCAGAATAATTTCTATCAGTGTTGATAAAAGCTGTTGCCTATTGGGTGTTGTTCTTTAGTGATTTTTCTATCCAATAGTATGTATAGTTCAATGAACATTTGTTAGTTTGTGTACCGTAAAGAATGAACCACCTATTAGTAGTGGTTTACCTAGATTTTAACACGTGAAATATTTACTTCATTCTAGGAGGCTGTTTGAAATTACTGTAGT
Organism: Medauroidea extradentata; assembly: GCA_003012365.1. Lineage (NCBI taxonomy): Eukaryota > Metazoa > Arthropoda > Insecta > Phasmatodea > Phasmatidae > Medauroidea > Medauroidea extradentata. The sequence continues at coordinate 9,744 of PNEQ01072610.1, forward strand.
TCACTGGCAAGAGTGTTAGGTTTATGTTTACTTAGGATATCTAACTATGCGATGAACCTTAAGGCATTGACTGGTATTGGTTGTTAATTAAAATTTATGTAAATTCTTTTACTTCACAGTACCGAAGTACAGAATATACAGTACATATATAATAAATTGTGCTAAATGAGCTTGTTGCTGATATCTTACAGTTACAGGTATAGAAATTACTTCATAGTCTTTGACGTTCATATTTGAATATCTTATTAAAGTAGCTACTGGAGAATTTTCATCATCATACAGTGATCTCTCAGTATAAAGTCTTCCAGTTTTAACGATTCTTTCATTTCAACAACTGTATTTTTTGGTACCATCTAAAGTCCCAACATACATTTAACATTTAGTTTAAAAATTACTTAAATTTAACGATGATTTCTTCCAGTCCCTTAGGAGTCGTGAAACTGAGAGATTACTGTAATTCTATTTTGCATGATGTTCTCTTTAGAAAAGTAACAAATAATTAATTTGTTTTCCATGCAACATTTGTATTAATTAGTGTTCATTCAGTTGTCAAGTTGTGTTACTTAGATGCAATTTCTGGTTGGTGTTTATCTTGTTGAATGCTACTGATTTGAACTGATGTATGTCTTAAAAAAAGAATTATATTTACATCATCCATAATGTTCAGTATTTGTAACTGATGAACTTACAAGAGCAAGTATTATTTACGTAGAACGTTCTGACAACATGAATATTAAAATTAATACTCATAGTTCAGCATTTTGGTGAAAGAAAAAAAAAATTAATTTTTGTGTGTTATATTTACATTATATTATTATTCAATTTTTTCCATCTTGTGAAGTTCAGCTGCGTAATTAAAAACACTTTTTGTCTTATTTTGCATACCTTAGCTTCTCTTACTTTCACCAAGTAGACAGGTTTTGTTTTACAGTGTACCAAGAAGTAAATTTTTGCTTGTCATAGTTGTAAAGGTTGCTAGTCAGTACAAAATTTTCAATTTTTTTTTTTAAATTTGACACTAATATTTTAAACGTGTGGAGTGGTCAGTTGCTGTGTACCTGAATTGTATTGCTGTCGTCTGTAATTTTAGCAGATGTGCATAATACGTAAGAACTTAGCTGCCTGTAACTTTATCTTTTAGTGTTGACGTTGTGTGTGATCCTTTTTATGTGCTAGGTTGGTTGGTACTCAGCAGTTTCGTGCTTTGTCTTATTAATTTAATCTCCTTCTTACATTCGCTGTTGAACCGTATATTTACACACTTAGGTCAATACGATACTAATTTTTTATTTACAATGTATTTGATTCAGTATTTGAAGAACATAATTTTTATATGTACTATTTGCTTTATAGATATACGTACACAGATTATTTTTTTAGAGATGTTTGCATGTTGAATTGTGATTTTCGAGGAACCAGAGTCTGACTTTAGAAGTACAATATGAAGTGATTGTTGTGTGTTTTGTGTGCAGAGAGTACGGTGTACATAGTTATTTATGTTTGTTATTTTAAGGAAAACCAAAATGGGACTAAGAAAATGAATTAAATGGGCTTTCATAGAAGACAGATGTAAGCAGAACATGAGGTGTCACAGATTGTTGTAAACAAGTTTTTAAGTATTTTGATTGATTGAAAGTGATAGGAATAATGTTTTTATATATACATATATCTGTATCTATATATAAATAATAATATATATAAATAAGTAGCAGCTGAGTGTTTCCTGTCTGCTCAACTCTTGTTTTCTAGTCATTGTATGATAAAACAAAGCAGACACAAACTGCTCGCTTGGTAATGGCATTTGATTTTACAATATGCAGCAGCTTTGCAGACAATAATAATCTTGGCGTGACGAGGCCGATGCTCCAGGCACAAGGTCCAACATTATTTCAGTTGTTTCATCTCGATGTAGTAGCTTTGTAGAGCCATATTCACCCAGATATGTTGTCGCAGTTACGACAGTTATTATGCATTATCACATTACTGCTGTTTTATAGTTTGGTTCTCTCTTCGAACTGAATGCCGTAATTGTAGGTAAATTATTTGTCTTCTAGAATAGACTAAAACAAATGATTGTGACATATTGTATAATCACTATTTTTTTTGTATATACTGTACAAATGTTCTTGTTATTGCTTATCAGTTATTGTATTTCTTTTCACTAAAAGAACTTTGACGTTATTGTCCTCTAATGTAACTGGACCCAGAAACATTCACAGAGCTATGTCTACGTCACTAATACATCACAGATATCAATTGTCAAGTTAAATGAAGTTTGTAATTAAATTTTGGTTTGTAGCATTCCTGTACAGTCTGAATTGGAAGCAGTTGATTTGTTTCACAATAAGTTTTAGCACTTAATCAGTGAATATCCAATGTACTAACAAAACTATGCTCAGGTTTTGACTTAACTACCATTTGGGCAAATAAAATTTTTTCGTGTAAAATTATTGTTTGTTGCATTTTTTTCTAATGCTTGCTTTTGTACAAATGTATAGGTCCATCAATACATCACCATATCCAGACAAACCCTTGGACTCAACATTATACAGCTCATCCAAGTTCAAGTCTCCCATCATCATTCCGTTATGTTCATCTTCCATCCGCTAAGTTCGCTAGCTACAGTCTTCTTGTCCACCATACTTTAGTATGTTTCCATTCATTGCCTGAAGAAGCTGGCTTTGCCAGCAAAACATTATGCTTGCGCTTCCCCTAGAAAAAATGTGTGGTCTAAATTTATGTACTGTATGTGACTATCCAAGAGTACCTACATGTACCCGCCTTTCTAATTCTAGCAATATGCCCACGGCTTTGCTCGCGTGTATTACTCAGAGCAGATACCTCTTTGTACACGAGGTGAGTGTTCAGTAATCAAGCGCTAGAATGACAAATCTTCTAGTTTAGCTATATCTGCAGCAGGATAAGTAGCTATATCTGTCCACGTGAAAAGCAGTCTTAAAATTGTCCCTGCCACTAACAGCGACTTCGCCTGGGCCTTATTTATGTTCGCAGCAAAGTTGACCTTGTGGGTTAATTACAGACTGTTAAATTTAAGAGGTAAATCAAATGGAATACGTAGTTTACGTGGTATTAATAATGATTTTCCTCGAGCACAGCTATTGGTGATGGTGCCCTCAATAACATATTGGTTTTCGAAACCTTCACTAGAAGTTAAGTGGCATTAAGAAATTTTAACAGGATGCTGTTTCACTGAAATATAAACATATTTTGTTCCCCAACATTGAGGTTAGTGAGATGGTGTATGTGGGTTGATGCTGTCGAGGAACTTCAGTAGATAGTGGACTGCATGAAACCATTTTCATCACATTTGAACGACTTCATCCAAACTGCACTAATTTCATCTGCCTTGCAGTTTTTCGTATCAAACGTGCACGTTTGCACACTCTTTAAAAGGAATTTAAGCCTAGAACCTCCCGAACGATAGATCGGAGTTACAAACAACTGCGCCACATAATGTTGAAATTATTTTTGAAAACTTCTGTTTTAATGAAGTATTAATTTCCTGGGCTCATGTACAACATGGCAACTTGATAGAGCTGTAGAATGAAACTCCAGTATAGTTTGTTTCTCGCTGGTAGTACTTATTTTTTGGATTGTCTGCCTCGAAAATTCACAAACAAAGTTTCTATTTAATTAATTTTTCTAATAAAATTAAAAAAAATATTGCATTACTTTTTTTAGGTACTTACGTAAGCATCATTCAACATGAATACCACCTCAGTATCTCTATTGGTCAGATAAGTATCATTGACTGATAGAAAACAAAATGTTATGCTTTTTTAACCCCTTTAGGTGTCGAATTTCGAAAAACCTTTATTTCAAAACTTACATATTTGTTCAAGTATCCAAGTGAAGTGAAAATCACGACGATAACTCATTAAATCAAAGCAAAATCGATCATTCATTAAAAATCACATACCACTCCTGTACAGTACTGAGAAATCAAATTTTGAAAAATCTTAAAACCTTTTTACTGCCATTTACGTAATCGTCATCCTGATGCTTCGCACAGTGGAATTTTGGTTTAACATGTAATTGGCCCACAAATGTTTTTCAAGAGAAAATCACACTGTTATAAATTTATTTGGTTTAATCAGAAATGTTATAATATGGTGGTACAGAGTAGTGCATAAATTTAAAATGAACTTTCCAATGACTATAAATATAGTATTAGCAAATATGAAATGTACCACTTAAGCTGTGTACATGGTTTAAGGAATGATACAGTTCTCTGACCCATATGGGAGTAGTTGTTGAAAGAATATGCAAGAAACCATTCAGGTTTACATTTTCTGTCCGACTAACATGCATGTATGTTGAGTATGTGTGAGTGTTAGATTGGAAACAAGAGACTTTGCTATCCATGACAAATAAGGGTGCAATCTACCCTACTTGTCTAACTGTGTGTAGCCCTTACTTAAGTTTGAATTTTTTTTAGTTTTGTCAGCCTACAGATAGCATTCAGCTAAATTTTTCTCAGACAGATTCTTAATTTAAATTTTTTTTGGGTATAAGCAGCAATATAGTCATCTTCACTGTAATATTTAAATGGAAAACTTAGTGCAGGTTATTGTAAGTACCATATTAACACAAATCATTCCTTTATCTTCACTAATATGTCAAACACTATAGTGATATAGTCGCTGCTGAACGTCACAAGATTTTATCCAACATCACATAGACTCCACACCAGTTCAGCGTCTTGCTTATAGAGGTGTTGTTGTAACTAATATGCTGGCCTGGATAACCCTTGCCGCTCAGGTGCCTCTTGGCCTAGGACAGAATGCTGCAGCCAGACGATGTTATAAACTAATGGGTGTGTTTGAAGTACTTTGCACAGTTTTGTTGAATATATTAAACAGGTCCCAAATATAATTACCTATCAAAAGTGAAGATACCACCGAGAATGTTGGAATTGTACTTTCAAGGTAGCACACATTATATACTGTAGATATTATATTGAAGTCCTCCAACATTGTCAGATGTGGCTTTTTCAGATTTCAATATGTAAATTGTGCCTACTGTAGTATTGTAGACAAGTGAATGTATGATATAGATACATGCATTGTTACTTGCTGCAGACGTAGAACTAACAAAATGATGTTGCCACTTTTTGAAGTCTCGTAGAAGTAGTAACTGGGTAGAAATCCTGCATGATAGTTCAGTTTGGTATGTGTGTTGTAGTGATAGATCACTTGAAGCACGTACCAGTGCCACCCTTATTACGTCTTTGCTTCTGGTCTGCAGACAAAATGAATAGCAGTAGCTAAGTGACTGCTGTAAGACTTCTTTGCAACAGTTGGGGTACGTCTCCGTAAATTCTTAACTTGTGAGGTGGAGAGGAAAAAAGACTTCTTGTTGACTAACCATAATTTACAGAAGAGAGAGTTATTAACGGATGTTTTCTCTGTGCAACACTCATTTAAGAAAAACCTACAGGTTTCATTAGAAATACGCGAGGATTTGCGTGTATTATACCTTTGATGCATTTTGAACCAAAGTTTATGTTTGGTTTATTAAAAGTAAAGAATTTATTTTCATTTTGGAGGCAGAGAGGCCATGTTTGTGTTCAAAATATAATTTTTTTTGTCTTATTATGGAATTAACTAAAAAGTCAATGTTTAATATTAGTGAGACAAAAGGCAGCTTGTTAACCTCATCACAGTTTAGGCAGCAGTCTTCCTCGTGGTTGTTCTATGCCACCCTGCGAGATTTTGCAATTGCAGAATGCTCACATCACGGTCAGGCGGGTCAGGGTTATCTCTGCAATTCTGATAGTTGTTATGTAGGGTTTCCTTAAATGACTAAGCAAATGCTCGGTTGATTCATTAACACAGAGCCTGGTTGATTACTTTATTCTTTCACCATGTACTTCTAACAAAGCTGTGAAGTCATTTGAGGAAAGGTGAAACTCAAGTAAATAAAAACTTTTACAGAACATGAGAGCTGGAAATCATCACCTCGTCAACAACTTTGAGCTGGGACAGGTGAAGGTGCGAGGTTTCTAAATTAATACTTTCACCCGCCTAGAACGTCACGTCAGCGTTCAGCTGACCAAGATACTCCAGGTTGACGCACAGGACGAGTCTTCTATAGATGATACCTTGTTTCATGTGCGTATGTGTCTGTGGAGATGGTGCAGCGTGATCAGTAACAAAACTACCGTACATCAAGTACGTTACGAAGAGAGTAGTGGGTCTGCAAGGCAGAATATTGTCTTGGTAACCAGTAGTTTATGTTGCGAGACTAGCTCATGCGAAGACAGTCAGCTGGTCATCACTTCTTGTATTCTCCCACCATAGATTTAACACCATTTTAAGATATTCCGTTACAATCTGTCCTGGAATGTTATTGTCCTAAAAATACTTACTTGTTCATAAGATTAAACTCTTTTGCAGTCTAGTCAAATTATAATTGGAACTGGACAAAATTGCTTCAGAAACTGTTGAAGTTGTATTCAACTCACAAAATATTGCTTTTTAACATATAAAAAAAATGGGGAAGTACTTAAATATCAAGTTTAAAAATGGCTGCACTTTGTCAAATTTAATGAATTTGTTAGTATAAGATGGAATATTTTTTAATGTGTGTGTTTAATTTTTTAATACGTAATATTAAAATATAATTTCCTTGTTTCAGGAAAAGGTAATGAAATTTGGCTGTGGTATTCGGGATAAAAGTCAAAGATGGCCAGGCGGCGGCAACTTCAATACATAAGGCTGGTAAACTGTAGAAGTGATGGCACTGTAAGTGTTTGAAACGTGTTTATGTGTCGAGCAGACATATTCACACTGATAAGAAAAGTGTTGATGTCTGAACGAAACAAAAATAAAAATGTCTGTTTAGCTGAAAGAGACTTTGCCGCTGAAAGTAATTTCTAGTTTTGCGAAAGTACAGAGGGTTTTTCAGCAAAGCTTAAACCAGACTTAGAACAGACGAAAGTAGGAACATTTGAATTTGCTGATAGCATCAAAAATGCTGTGAAAAATGCTGCAGTGAATGTTCTGTTGAAGTAAACGGATGTACTGCATGCTGCAGATTGTAAATTTTATTAGTGGGAAATTACTGCTCAAGAATATGCACGTACATATTGAACACTGATTCTTCAATGAGACATTAAAAAGGCTGCCCAATCAATGAAGAGCAACAAGACGCTTAACTGAGCGTATGTACTTACTGTGAATCTAATGACGAGGATCAATTACTTGTTGTGGATATTATTTCTGTAACTGAATAGTAATCTTAAAAAAACTAATTGTGAAGCATATTATTGAAGACACATAAAAACAAAGCTTGAAGAACATTATAGTGAAAATAATATCTGATGAAGGTTGAAAGTCTGACATTGTAACATTACCAGATGCTGCTAACCCATTTCTTAAATCCTACCGTGCCAAGTGAAAGAGCTGTAATCCTGAATTATAAAAAATTGCACATAATAGAGGCAACTGTAAAACTAATCAAGTGTGATGTTACACAAGAAATGTACACATCTATGAACAAACTGATGATCTCATTATGTACCAAAAAACTGTGAATTATCTTCCGTGGAGCATACTTTTTTCTGTTGAAAATTTTTATGAATAAAGATGATTTGGCTTTAGTTGGTACAATCTGTGCACTCAAGAGCTTTAGTATGTCCACTGAAGATAGTATATCTATTAATTAATTAATTTATTTATTTATTTATTTATTTAGTAGCATCCATTATACACCCAATATAGATTGGATTTGGATTTGTCAGGAGATATACAGTATAAGCATACAAGCATTACATACATACATGAATATATACATATAACAATTCAAGACTATAGAATATGTACATGATTCTAGTTTCATAGGTGATTATCATTATTACAGTCACATTAAGTTAACAATGATACAGGCTACAAGTACTTAGCTAATTGACTTATGAGATGTTAAGATATTCCTCAACAGAGTAGAATGCCATACTCGGGAGGTAGCTTTTGAGTTCTTTTTTGAATACAGTGTAGTTTTTTATTGTTTTTATGGATGTTGGTAGTCTGTTTATTAGTTTTATGCCAGAGTGAAAGGGACTTAGTGAGGATTTTTTAGTTCTGTGAGGGAATAGGTGTAGTTGGTTAGCATACCTGGTAGTATGACTGTGTACATTGTTGTTTTTGATAGGTGTTATGTTATTAGTGTAGAACAAGATACAGTGGTATATGTACAGACAAGGTAGGGTCATTATCTGGTTTTCCCTGAACAACAGTTTACACTGACTTCTGTAGCCTGCGCCAGTTATTATGCGCACTATTTTCTTTTGCAGTTTAAAAGCAGTCTGCCAGTTTGTCGATCTGCCCCAGAATATGATGCTATCAACAACCGCAGGTTATGTTATGTAACTGATGTACCGTATCTTCTGGATTTCTGTTCACCTCACACAGAAGATATGAAATCCTAAATTAATGCTGAAATAACAAGCAACAGTTTTGCAGAGAATGCAACAAAATAATTCATTTCAATTTGTAGCAGGCAATGTAAATTGTAACATTTGAACATAATGAGGAGAGTACGTAATACCTTTCACTGCTTGAGAATGATTGCTGCTATAACACCAGATAGTAAATCACAACCCATTGTTCAACTGTTACAGGCAGTAGTGACACGAAGAGCAGCGAGAACATTGCCTTTGTTATTATCTGAGAGCACAAACCCTCCAGAAATCACTTGAAGGATATATATTTCTATAACCTAGAAACAATTGGTTACAATATAAGAACAGCCAATATCCTCTGAGTTTGGTTCGTACTTTGTAAAAAATTAATGTTAGTTCTGCAAAAGAAGCAATAAGTGTGAGCGGGAAAGGCTACTTCAGCTACACAGATAATTCTCTTTCCAACGCGTGTCGATTGTTGTTTCTTCAGTATATTATTACTTATCAGTGTGCATTCTTCTGGTCGACACATGAACTGTGTTTCCAGCACTTACTACGACATTGCTTCCACAGAGCTCTTCAACATTACACTCACCGCCTCCTGGTCATCTTAGACTAGTTTTGTTTTACAACTACAACACCTGGGGCAGTAATTTTTAATACATTTTACGTTAAACAAAATATAGTTGTAATATTGGGAACACAACATTCCTTTTCTTTAAACCAAAAGTCTAGGTTCACACCTGAATGTTCTTTGCCATGGCTTATATGTCCAGTTTATTTTTAGCAATTGTAATTTGTAGAAGAAATTTGGTATTGACAGTTGTAAGGTACAATGAAGGTATGAAGCATACTATACACACTCGACAGTGTCGAAGTATGTGTGTGGCAAGTAGGTCATAATGTCAGTCTTTTTAGGGTTCAAACTGTCTTCTCACATCTATGTTCACCACACTATCTCATTGTCCTTTTTTTCACTTTTTACGTTTTGCCTTTTAATTCTCTTAAAGTAGACTGTATTTATAATCATAGGTATATAGAAAGTTCAGGATAAAGTGAGCACTCAAAAAACCCTAATAAATGTCTTTTTTTTTTTTTTTTTTTTTTAGCCAGGTTGTATCGTTCCACTACATGTAAACATAAACATTGCAATGTGCTTGTGTTTAAATGGTCTGTAAAATATTTATGTCTTTATTACACTGCTCTGAGAAAAGTTATCTACAATATCTACTCATTAAAAGTACAATTGTTCAATAACAACTATGTATTGCAAATGGTAGGTATTATAAATAACTGCAAAGTAACTTTTGTGTAAGGTAGATTTCTGCATGTAGGCTCTTAAAATATTGTCGCGGCATTATTTAAAAAAACTTGTTACAAATTTAAAATGAACACCACGAAAGTTACAGAGGGAACGTAACAACACAGGGGCAGAGCAAAATTCGCTTGGCAAAAATAACTACAGTAACTTAAAAAATATAAATAAAATATATCTTAAAGAACTCTGAAAACTGCGAGAGGATTTAAAACAATTACTCGGGATACGGATATTAGCTATCTCCCTGTACGGGAAGTAGGCATATGGGAATTATAAGTACGTAATATTACTTTACTTTATCAGTGTTTCCACACGATGCTTTCCTTGACAATCATAAAGAACAAATGAGTGACATTCTAATAAATAAAAGAATTAGATGTCAAACAGTAACATTTAATAAAAATTATAAATACTTACAGATCTGAAAGAATAACAAACTTTATCTTGGATTATTTTAAAAACAATACCTATAAAATCTAAACCCGATGTTACAATGTAAACAAAATAGAACTACACTTTTTCTTACTAAGGTATAGACGAAAGGTCTGTGGATTGGTCTGTGGCCTGGTGTTCCCGAACTAAGGCTTTATTTAAACGTTAATTATTCTTATGGCTTACCTTTATATTACTTGATTATTAATTGACTAAGACTTAACTAGATGGCAGGGTGGGGTAGGAGCCCCACTCAGCAGTGACTTTTGACTTTGACTCTCAGTAGAACTCTCTCTGAAGTCGACTCACTGGAATGGTCTCACTCTGACAATGATCAAGGCGACAGACGCCATAAAACAGCACTGCCCCTCCTACGGCGCGGTACGACCAGTGAGCAAAACTCGCCTATAGTTGGCGTACCACCATAGTGTTCACCTCGGAAACGCCCCAATTTCGCAACCAGAGTTCAGCCAAGCGCCTCCAAAACTGCAAACTATCACAACAACGACACCGAGTCTGCAGCCCCAGCCGCATGTCGCAACAATCGGTCGGCAGTGGCCCGCTTCTGACGAAACTCTATTGCAACAGACGACCCACGCTTCTTGATTAACTAAATTAAACAATGATCAGCGCGATGCGCCAGCGAAAATAAAACTCAAAAATTTAGCCCAGTGACAATATGTTTGCTTTGTGCTCGTTATATGTTTCCTCGTAATAATTTGTACACTGTTTGTAGATAAATGTCAACAATTTTACACACATTAACATATGGAAAGTGATTGCAAATGTCTTACATGCGGAGTAACTTAAATCTTCACACATATCTTCAGTCCTGTATCATCTTGAATACGATGTATGACTAAATAAACAAAGAAACCATAAATATATGTCAAAAACCAATAAATTAAGATAGCTAAATATTTCATGCATTTGCCTATTTTAAAATAGTTACAAAGTGTGCTGTTAAGTTTTGTTTTTACAATTAAACAAACTACGTAAAAGTGTTCAGTTTCTGTTTTCCATCATATTAAAAAATCAAAACTGCTATTGTCACTTTTAAAGTGAATGACAAAACTGATCCACCATTCAGTTTATGATATTGTAAAGACATCCTGTGTAATTAATTCCAAACAAAATATCTGGCAGTTATATAAAATGTAATGGTTTACTGAATATATATAACTTTATTTATTGTGTCAATTGTATAGACATTCATTCTGTTCAGATGCTTCAGCATGTGTAATAAAATAAATGTTTTTTTCGTCATACAATGTACAAGTTGAGTGAACCATGCCACAGTATCTATAACACTAACCTCTGATCAAGGCGATCTAGGTTTGATTCCCAGCAGAGTTGGTCATTCCCAGCAGAGTTGGTCATTCGCAGCAGAGTTGGTCCCCGGATTTTCACACATGGGAATTGTGCCATGCGATGCTGACGGTAATAAAAGGATGGGGGGGGGGGAGGTTTCCTCTGGGATCACCAGTTCCCCCTGCCCCTTCATTCCAGAGCTGCTCCGTACTCACATGTCACCCCTTGCCAGTGATAAAGGCCTTGATAGTGATGAAGCAAGCACACACTTTCTCTTGGTAAGTCTTTGATCCCAATGAACTCTGCGATGCTAATCTCAGATACATTGCGTACAGTACAACACCCGTTCTTTTGTCATTACAGTGTTTGGTTTACACTCTTTCAAGAGTGGTATTTTGTCAACCTTTGTCCAGTAAATTGCTACACACAATCCAATTACAATACTTCATACAAAGTTATTTTCTTTTGGGACTCCAAATACATCATCTGGCTTGTGATACCTGATTATTACTGATGACTAATAACATCTGACCAGATCTAAGTGCTGCCCGGCTGCCGTACCTCAGTACACTGTAGCTGGTGGCAATTATCTGGAAGTCTGAGGACGTCATGGTCATGCATCAACATACTACTATACTTTCTGCCCTCTTAGTCATGTGTAGGAGTCAGTGACAGAGATCACAAATACTAGCAGCATACAACTCACTCCCAGGTATAAGCGATGGAAGAGAAACAACTTAGACAACCTGATAATGTTGTCACCGCCTGGATCGACATTGAGGGAATGTCATAGTTGTCAGGTTGGTAGTAAAGTCAATGGACTGGGTGTGATGGTTGAAAGGACGAGTGAATTTGAGATCAAATTATAAGAAATGTGATAACAGTTGTGTGCTTTAAATAAGAATAAAGCAAGTACAAAATATTGCGCAGTCGTGTGATGCGATCGCACGCTTTTAAGTCTCATTCGGCTAAATTAGCGAAAGTCCGTAACCAACAGTTTCAGTGCCTTCAGTCAAGTGACCACCTGACATCAGTGGTTGACACAGGAGCCACGGCGACAGAAAACAAAGTGCATCGCCAACCAAAGCAAAACAGAGTGGAGAAAAAATATCCCGGGAAGCCAGGTAATCAAGTAAGTTAGATATGTTTATTAAGTGTTGCCAATACAACTATATGCTAGGTAAGAACAAAAGTCCCGCATATGGTAAAACCTGCTTTCAGTGTGGAAAACAAAATCATTTTGCCAACATGTGCAAATCCAATAGTGATGGTGAAGGTGGTGCGCCACGAAGATAAATCTGACAGTGAGGTTGAGGAATATTTTCCTGTTAGTGAAATACGTGCACAAAACAAGCAGGATGAATCAATGTGACATGAAGTATTAGCAGTTGAAGACAGGAAAATCAATTTTAAGCTAGATTCGGGATTGGAAGTAAATTTTATTCCTGAAAAAAAAATTTTTAGCTGGTAAATAAACAATTTAAGGTTAGAGACACCAAGGAAGTGCTAGAGTGCTATGGTGGGTTCAAGGTCAAGTCAAAGGGGATTGTAAACCTTCGTTGCGAGGTCAGAAATGCAGTGGAATATTTGAACTTTTAGGATAACTGATGCAGATAGACTCCAATATTGGGGTTAATAGCATGTTTATGACTCAACCTAGTTATAAGGTCCACGTGGTGGAAACTATGGCAGAAAGCACAAGGCCGAAAATTCAGTATTGCCCTGAAACTGAGGTAAGCTCCAAGAGTAAATTTGTTCAAGATAATACTGATGTATTTACTGGACTGGGAAAGTTTCCTTACAAATACGAAATAAGCATACAGGATACTGCACAGCCGAAGTCCTCTCCACCGAGACCCCCACCACAGACCACAGCAGTGAAGCTGAAAGAAACCCTTAAAGTGCTTGAAACAAAAGGTGCAATACAGAAAGTGATTGAACCAAGTTACTGGGCCACTAGTAGTCTTGTCATTGTTGAGAAGCCTAATGTTCATTGAGAATATGCCTAGACCCTCAAGATCTCACTTTGGAAATAAAAAGGGAATATTACCAAATACCTACAGTTGGTCAAGTCACTGAAAAACTGTCTGAAAAAAAAATGGTTCTCTGTGTTTGACCTTAAAGAGCGAATTTGAAAACTTGAGTTGGAAAGTGACGTGTGCTCATTCTCCACACCATGGGGATGTTATAAATTTTTATGTTTACAATTTGAAATATCCTGTGCTCCTGAAAAGTTTCAGTAACTGTACGAGCGTGTTTATGGAGACATAAAGGGTGTCACTGTATATTTTGATGACATTCTTGTTGCGGATGACTCTGAAAAGGAACACAGTGAAATAGTAATGCAACTTGTCAACAGAGCCAGAAGTATGAACATCAAGTTCAATCCAGAGAAACTACAATACAAAGTACCGGAAGTAAGTTTTCTTGGACACATATTCTCAGCAAACACAGTTCGTACAGATCCAGACTGAGTTGCAGCTATTCAGGCATTACCAGATCTCCAAAACAAGAAAGACTTACAAAAACTTCTGGGAACAGTTAAGATCTTTTATTCATCACATGTCCACGTTAACAGCACCTTTGAGGGATCTCTTAAAGGCTGATGTTACTCTGAGTGTGTGAAGAGTATAAAATCAGTCTTAAGTAGTGCTCCAGCTCTAGGGACTTTTAACTCAGACCTGCCAATCACAATACAGTATGATGCATCCCAGGATGGTCTTGGCTGTTGTCTACTGCAAAATGGGCAGCCCATTGCATTTGGATCGCAGTGTCTAACCACTATAGAAAATAACTGGGTGCAAATTTAAAAAGAAAAGTTGGCAATTGTATTTGCAACACAAAATTTTCATTACTATGTATATGGTCGCAAAGTTCAGATACTGACAGATCACAAACCCCTTGTTGCAGTGATGAACAAAGCTGTTGCTACTGTGATGTCTTCGAGACTTCAGCGTCTGAAACTTAAACTGCTCGGGTACCATCTTGACGTTGACTACTTGCCAGGAAAAATGATGCATGTTGCAGATCTTCTGTCTCTAGTATACATCAGTGATGATGTTGAAGGTGATGCAGAAATGAGTGAAGTGGTGCATAGTGTTAGTCGACATATACCTATGAGTGAGACACGGAAAGCTGAATTCTGAGGCGAACTGCCAGGTGATCATGTGTTGCAGGATGTGGTCAGTTTTGTGAAAACAGGATGGCCCCGTAAAAAACTGAACACTCCAGCGCACTGTCATCCCTATTGGCCTGTTCAGAATGACCTGTATTTTGAAGATGGCTTGCTGTTCGATAGTGATCAACTGGTAGTACCAATAAAACTGACGGAGAAAATGTTACAGGTTCTTCGTGAGGGCCACTTTGGGGTAGTGAAAACAAAATCCAGGGCTCGTGTGTTGTTCTTTTAGCCTGGTATGTGTAGTGACGTCGAAAGGTTTGTAGCCGAGTGCAGCGTATGTGAGAGGTACCGATCATCAAAAAGGAAGGACCCTCTTCTTCCTCACCCAATACCAACTTTGTCATTTGAAAAAGTAGGTGCAGATATCTTAAGAGTTTGATGGCAACAGCTGCCTGGTAGTGTATGATTATTTTTCCAAATGGCTTGAAATTGTTTGGCTATCCAGTAAGCAATCGAACAGTGTCATCAATGCCCTCAAAAATTTTTTGCATTCATGGTATTCCTAAAGCGATAGTTACAGACAACATGCCATTTCAGTCATATGCCTGCCAAAGTTTTGCCCATGAGTATGAGTATGAGTTTGAGTTTTCCACGTCCAAACCCATTATCATCAGTCAAATGGAATGGCTGAAAAGGGGGTTGGCATTACAAAGAACATTCTACGTAAGAGCAAAGAAGCAGGTAAGGAATACAGGCTGGCTCTAATGGAGTACCGCAATACTCCTCTAGCAGGTGCTCTAGCGCAGATGCTTATGAGTCGTCTTGTAAGAACGAGAATTCCTGTATCCACTAACAACATAGTCCCAAAAGCTTTAGCAAATCTTAACACTCAAAGCAGTTAAGGTAAAAAAGCTATATGACAAATCTGCAACGAGAAATACCATAGAATATGCAGGTGGTCAACATGTAGTTGTGCAAAAGGGCCCAGTGTGGGAACCAGCAAGAATCCACCACAAACATAAGGCTCCTCGATCGTACGTGATAGTGGACAAAACAGGTCAAATGTTGCTCAGAAATACAAAATATCTGTGACCATCATATCACAAACTGTGGCCTGAAAAGCAGTCCAATGTTAATAATTTTAGTAACTATAGTGCTGAAATTGTCAACACTGATAAGGAACTCACTGGCTGCAAGCAAAAATGTGATGAGTTAGGGGATGTATTGAAAATGAAGAGTGCAGGCCTCTAGATTTTAAGAGGACGTGGTACATAATTCAACGCTAAAGCTTTAATCCATAACTGTAGGTTTCTTGAATTCAATTTCGAAAATAAAACAATAGCAATCCTAGACAATAGATTTAGCTAATGTTTTAAACCAAGTTGTTTCCAGTGTTACGAACTTCTGAGGCACAATCTCTGACCCCGTGATCTCGTGCATTTAACTGCGGCGCAAGAGAGCACACGTAACAAACTTGTAATTCTGGATAAATATTTACTCATAAAGTTGGCAAATACCATTATCTAGGTTTGTCATTGAGTATTTAATCCATATTGGGTTCGAAAAAAAGCGTAGGATTCAATTAATGTTTTCAGCGTTTATTTATCTATCACTCACTCTTAAGGGCTTTGACAACATTGCACTATCAAGTGTTCCTGTGAATGAGTATGTAACTAGAGTAGATAGGAGAATAACCAAAACAACCAGATACCAGTGAAGGTATTGTAAGTTAAATTCATGTAAACTCATGTGGTTTGTATTATAAGTTTGACGGGAGCGGGGGTCGCGGTGAGGGTAAAATAGGCGAATAATTCTCCGGTGAAGAGAGTTTTAGAATTTATCCTGCACTGCAATGGTGTGCAAGGACAGGTTGCCCGGTAGAGCTAACTGCCGAACACTGGTGTGCTTTCTGTGTTGGTAACAGGTACGCGCCAAACGTTCGTCAAAACACTAAATGCACTTTTAAAACACAGAATATAGAGTCAGTAAATTTTAAATTATTATGCGTGCTGTTTAGAGTCCCAAATGGCTTCGGGAAATGTTTATATTTTAGTATTACAAATTTTTTAAGTAATATTGTATTGTGCCGTATTATTTTGTGACCAAGTAAATTTAAGCTCTAGATTAATTTTGAAAACACAACAAAACACTGACATAACTATAGAATAGAAAAACACTTAAATTTACTTTAAAAATAACTTGGATTACACCATGTGGTCAAGCTCGCTGCGTGGGCGTGTCCAAGATGTGTCCGAGGCGCAGGGGTGTTTCTATAGAATTTTACTGTTAGACCTGACATAATATTATAACAGAATTTAAAAATGAATTTAAGGTTACCCCTGGCCTTGAAATTGAATCACCATGCATAGGTATAACCCACGTTCCCTATTTGACTCTGGCGTTGTTGGAGCACGTGACGCACTGTAAAAGTGTTATCACGGTGGACTTAGGAAACGGGGCACTTACCCACCAATGGACAGTGCACATGATTTATTGGTGCAGACACTGGCACTACCCGGCGTCACGTGGGTGGCGCCTGTACGCCGCTGCCTCTTGGGTCCACGTGGCCGGGTGTGTTCCAATATGTGGAGGCGGTGCTGCCGCCTTGGCCATTCCAAATAGGTAGCGCGGTGTGCACGGCGGGCTTCAGTAGAGGAGATGCAGAATGGTCAGTGTCAAGTTCATGTAAACTCGTGTGGTTTGTGGTAGCTACTGGACTGTGAAAGAAGTTATTACAGGGTGTCTACTAGGTCACTAAAGTCACGAAAGTCCCGAAAAAGTCACGAGTTGTGAAAAAGGTCACGAAAGTCCCACAATAGTCACTAATTTGAAGTATATTTTGGTGTAAGTCACGAAAATTATTTTAGGTTGTAAGAGAGGGCCTCATGGCCCTAAGCTTGCCAGCTTAAATAAAACATAAATAAATAAATGTGCATGTTTACACTACTAGTATTTCTCATGCACTTTAAAAGTAAAATAAATAATTAGTTTATTAGTTTTCATTGTCATCTTCATAAAGACAACTTAAATTTAGGTATATATTAATTACACATATTAAAATTAGACATGCTTCGCGCTATCAGCAATTGGAGGAAACATAATGAAAATTGTTGGCCGTGTTCCACTTGTTAAAAAAATGATTAATTAATTCAGTTTGAACAGTTTTTCAAGAAAAAGTCACTAAATTTTACTTTTACAATCTGGTAGACAGCCTGTATTAATGTGTGTACAATGTCGCAAAATTGTCTGGGCCAGTGCATACTTTATTACAATTTCAGGTGGAAACAAAATAAGGGGAAGGTGGTGTGTGTAGTGGCAATATGCAAGGGAATGTCATAGTTGTCAGGTTGGTAGTAAAGTCAATGTGATGGTTGAAAAGACGAGTGAACTTAGATCAAATTATAAGAAATGTGGTAACAATAATGTAAGTCAAATAAGAACAAAGAAAGTACAAAACAGACAACCTCGTAATGTTGTCACTGCCTGGAGCGACATTGAGGGGAGGTAGTTGTAGAAGCTGTGTAACTTCATTACATGTTCAGTCTGTCTAACCTGTGCACTAGTACAGTTATCTGTGTCACAGTAAATATTGAAGCACTAAGGTGACAGTCTAGGTGGCCATAATAAATGCATCTAAGGCCTACAAGCAGTCAGGACAAAACAGTACGAGCATCACATGTCTAAACCAAGTCAGTGAACTTGCGTGCCATAACTTAGCCAATAACTTGCTTCTGAGAGACATTCAGTGGTGACATCATTTAGTGGTATAATGTTAAGAGTATAGATGTTTTTGCATGCGCCTATTCCTGTGAAGATACTGCACCAAGAGGTCGTACCCAAAAATTACCGGCACAACAACCGTTTTCCTAATTTTTGGCTGCTGGAAAATAGGCTTCAAAGTTCAGTGGAGCACCTCAAATGCTAATGGATTAACTAAAAAAACTGACGAATTATCCATATGTCTCAATAATATTCGTAGCGACCTAGGTCTGGACGTTCAAATCCTGTGTCTTACAGAAACATTTTTAACAGAACCATGCAATAAACAAATTTCAATCCCCGGTTACTCTCTCCGCTCCAGTTACTGTACAACCAATATGTCAAAAGGAGGTACTTGTATTTTTGTCAAAAATAACATTACTTGTCACCAACAAGTAATACCGGTAACTAGTTGTGAAGACAAAAACTTTGAGTGTTGCTCAGTTTGTATAGAAACTGATGTAGGGAAAAGAGCCATAATTTTAAGCATTTACAGAGCCCCATCAGGTAGTTTTAGCACATTTCTAAGT
>PNEQ01072611.1:0-28630 GCA_003012365.1 Medauroidea extradentata
GCCAAGATTGACCTGGCTCAAGCTTTTCAACAACTCATTGTTGACGATGAAGCTGCAAGGGCCCAGACTATAGTCACCCACAAAGGAGCATTTCAGGTGAATAGGTTACAATTTGGTGTGTGTGTTGCACCAGGAATTTTTCAGCAGTTTATGGAAGAATTGCTAGCTGGATTGGATGGGGTTGTCCCATATTTTGATGGTGTGTTGGTGAGGGGGACATCAGCTGAGGACCTACGAAACAAGGTTTGGCAAGTCTTGCTTCGTTTCCGGGATGCTGGCATTAACGTGAAGCAAGAGAAATGCAAGTTTGGAGTTACAGAGGTGACGTTCCTGGGTTACGTAGTGGACAAGAATTGCATCCGACCGACACCAGACAAGGTCAGCGCTATTCATGATGCACCAACACCCACTAACAGGGATGAATTGCAGGCATACCTGGGCCTGCTTAATTTCTATCACTCCTTTTTGAGGGACAAGGCAGATGTGGCAGAGCCTTTGCACAGTCTTTTGCGAAGATCTGTTAAGTGGGAGTGGACAGAACAGCATGACGCAGCTTTTGCAGCCACCAAACATCTTCTGTCATCAGACACATTGCTAGCACATTATGACCCAGACCTACCCCTGATCCTGACATGCGATGCATCTCAATTCGGTGTTGGAGCTGTCTTAAGTCAGACAAATAGAAAGGGTGAAGAAGTCCCCATCTCATCCTACTCACGAACATGACCTCTACAGAACGAAATTATGCACTAGTAGACAAAGAAGCACTTAGTATTATTGCTGGAGTAAAAAAATTCCACAATTTTCTCTATGGCAGACAGTTTGAAATTCGCACGGACCATAAGCCCCTTATAGGTTTGTTCACCACTGACAAGGTCACTCCCAACATCATCTCTCCACGGATGCTACAGTGGAGCTACATGCTTAGTGGATATGATTTTGTGTTGCGATACAAGCCAGGTCGCAGTATTGCAAACGCAGATGGGCTTAGCCGCCTTCCAAGGGCCACACATGATGTAGAGGTTCCTGCTCCAATGGAAGTCCTTTTCCTTGAAGCATTAGATATGCCACCGCTGACAGCCCAGCAGATTGCGGAACTGACAAAATCAGATCCAGTATTGTCACGAGTTTGCTCGTGGGTATGGAGAGGATGGCCGAATGGGCCACAGGGTGAGAAATACATACCATTTCTGCGAAGACAGCGTGCGCTGACCGTTCACCGGGGTTGTCTTTTGTGGGGTACTCGAGTGGTGGTCCCAGCTGAAGGCAGAGACTACATTTTGAGGACATTGCATGCGGGCCACCAGGGGATAGTTCGCACGAAGGCTCTGGCCCGCAGTTATGTCTGGTGGCCTGGTATTGATGCTGATGTGGAAGGAGTTGTGCAACAGTGCGAGACCTGTCAAGCATCTCGCCACTCCCCTATGAAGGCACCAACCCACCCATGGGAAACTACAAAACAGCCATGGTCACGCCTTCACTTGGATTTTGCAGGCCCTGTGCAAGGTCAAGTATTCTTTATCGTCGTTGACTCTTATTCAAAATGGCTTGAGGTCATACCGGTGACATCCACAGATTCACGGATTGTTATCAAGGCATTGCGTGCCTTATTTGCCACTCATGGTCTACCTGATGTAATTGTCAGTGACAATGGCACTGCATTTACTTCAGCAGTTTTTAAGACTTTTGCATCGATAAACGGTATTCGACTAGCCACAGTAGCTCCATACCACCCGTCTTCTAATGGGCAAGCGGAGAGAATGGTACAATCTGCAAAGGAAACTCTCAAACGAATGGAAGGAAGTGATTTAGCCCAGAAGGTAGCCAGGTTGCTTCTTACTCAGCATGTGACTTCTAGTACGACAACAGGGTGCAGCCCTGCAGAGTTGCTAATGGGACGGCGCCTGAGGACATGTTTGGACAGAGTCCATCCAGATTTTACCCAGGAGATGTCTGATAAGCAGGAGAGCCAGAGCATGCAGGCAACACCTCGACAGTTTAGGCCTCAGGACCTAGTATATTCCCAAAACATGGGGCGAGGACCAAAGTGGTTGGCAGCAATTGTCATGGAGGTAACCGGACCACTATCATATATAGTTGTGACAAATGAAGGGGCTAGATTACGAAGACATGTTGACCAGCTTCGTCGGAGGCATCCATCAAGTTCAGAAGTCGTCGATCACCCCCACCATCCTCCAGGTAGTGACGCAGCCGCTTTAGCAGCCAGTGATTACGCTTTGTCGAAGAGAACATTGTGATGATACAATTTGAATAAATGTTATTGCTCAAATACTGAAAATACAATAAATTTGTCTAACACTCCCGCTTAAGGAAATACATATAAAATAATATTTTAGATATAGTGTACATGTGGCTTCAACTTAGTATTAGCTGTTCAAAACTGTAAACATATGAAGTAAATACCCAATTACTGTATTCTAAAACCAGAATTTTAACACATAAACTCCTAAAGAACCCTTTCTCGATGACAAATGAAGTTTGTTCTGAATTGTGGATGAGTGCAAGCACTGATATTGTTGGGGTACATATGGCCATGCTATCTTCTTACAGATGTCACTAATATAAACATTTCTGATTGCCATGCAGTTATTGAATTTTTTCCATATTTTGTCCACTTCTGGTGGTCTGTTCATAGCTAGTTGTTATAGATGTTCCTTTTTCTTAATATTAATTTTAATTTTAAAGTTAATGAATTTATGATCTAATTATTTTATGCATAATTATTGTGGGTTCATTTTGTTTCATGAATATATATTTTAAATTTTAACCACAGTATAAATAAGCGGATCTCAACAGACAAATTATCAGCATTAAAATTTGTGTGTGCCAGCATTACTTGGTTTTAAAGACTTCTTTCATGGAAGCCTAAATTATTATGATTCCCCAGACTAATATAACACAAGTGTGATTTAAACAACAGGTTTTTTATGATTTGTTATGCTTAATCCACTAAAAGGCAGCCAGTAATGTTCAAGACTGAAGATTTTACACACTTGCAATCTGTATTTTATAACTGATGTGTGCATAATTCTTAGCTGAGGGAAACACTTATTTGCTTGTTACATTGTTCAGTTCTTTTACTATTCAGGTAGGGGCTATGGTAGGCACAGGCGGCTAAGACGCTAACCTTCCACTAAGGCAATATAGTCCAACTGCCATCAAGGTTGACCCAGAGTATTGCTCGTGGGAATTATGCTGGACGACAATACTGTTAATCAGCAGGGTTTCTCTGGGATATGTGATTTTCCCTGCCTCTCCTTTCCAGCGCTGCTCCGTACTCACCTCATTCATCCTCATCGGCTCTCAACATCTGACTTAAGAACCACACAAATCTCTTCATTCACTTATTGCATATATATTTTTCCCTCAAATAATTGCCTTTAATTAACTGTGATGTATTTTTTCCAACCTAGGTACTGCTTTGGAAGGAATTGGGAAACTCAATTTCAAGAAATTTTAAGAAAATGCCTGTGGTATTTGATGACGTTTATTTTTATTACACGCCCATATTTCCAAATAACGGCAAGTATGGTGAACTATTAGATGTTTTTGTATTTCTACAATACAATTATTATTTTAATTTTTTTGTATGTTTATCATTCATAAAATGTATTCAGGTCCTCTTCATATATTTGTTTCTCTTCTGCGAACTTCTGGAAACTTTGAGATCTTCGAGATGGGGAAGGACCAGATATTTGTGAAAGGACAAGTAAGAACTGTTGAAGACATTACTGCAGAGTTTTCCAAGAAAACCGGATTGGATGTAGCAGATGGCATTAGACTGACATCGCAGGATATTTACTATGAGCTAGAGGACAGAGGATTTGAATACGGGGAACAGTTCCGCAAGATAAGAGAAGCTACTCTCAGCAACAGAGGTCTGTCCTGGGTATATTCTTAAACTTTTATGGTGAAAAAAATTGAAATACTTTGTTGTAAAGTCCCGCCTGCCTGCTCATATTATTTGTGAATGTGCTCTGGGAATGCGCAAATTCTGGGCAGAATTGCTCACTCGTCACTTGTTACACGGCCTCTTTGCGTTAAGGCACTCTCACCTGGCTTTCAGTGTTCCCATGTGTGAGTCGGCTGAATGTGACTTTATGAACTGCCCGTACATTTTCCTAACATGTTTTAATACATAGTTTTATGTTGAGTCTGCACCTATGCAGCCAAGGCAGGCGGACTTCTTAATATTCACGAATAACAAATCTTTCACTGAAAAAAAAAAACGCTTCGTAATACCAATGATATATACTATATATTGCCTTATACATTACAACTAGTACTGTAAATGAAAAAGTAATTTTTTTCTCCTATTAGGATGCAAAGCTTTGATAGATGCCACCAGTGACTGGGTGGTTTCTATAGATTCGCTTTTGCAGCTGGCAGTTTTGCAGTCAACAGAAAACAAGCAACACCTTCACATGCCAATGTTTATGCAGAAGGTGGTCATAGATCCTCTAGGAGACACTGCAGTGGGTAGTACAAATGGTAAGTTCATAAAAGTAAGTTAAGTTCACAAAAGTAAGATAAATAAGTACTCATTCACAAACTTATGTAATATTTCTAATATTTGCTTTTAAAATAAAATAAATATATGATCTTAGCTGTTTGGTACAACAAGGTTACGTGTTTCTTGTATGGCCAAGTTTGTAAAAGTAAGCCACACCTCAGCAGCCGAATGTTTGTCATGCTTAGCCAGCACACAGGCTGCTGGCTATCTTGCCTTATTTTGGTCACAGTTTGTTTTTTAAGAGTTGTGACTGTGAAGCCCTGACAGCAAAATTATTATAGCTATATTAAGAAGCTAGACACCCTGTATCAAATGCTAGACTCTCAGAATGACATGCTCTTCCTGTATATTAACATTTGAGGTGGATGGTAATGAAACAGCAAATTTACCTGGGCAGACTAAATTACAGTTTTAAAATACACTGCCCTAGTGCATTGCTAATTTTTATTTACCATGTTGTCGTCGTACCTCCTCTGGCCCTAGCCAAATCCTGACCTGCGAGCACGCCAAGAGTGGCTAGGTAGGAGCGGAAGGAGAGAAAGGGAACGAGGATGCAGAGCTCTGTTACCCCTCTTATATTTGCTTTAGCCGCACAGACATAAGAACTAAGCAGTTAACAGCCAGGACTGGTTTACGGCCATATGAAGGGTTATGTGTCTGTTGTTGTCCAGGGGAGATGTGCGGTAGCTGTAATTTGAACATCAGGCTGGCAACCCTTAGAACTAAAGATCACTCGAGTGAGTGTGATTGAATAATGATGTAATTTTTTAGTAATAGTAGTATTGTTTACATGCTTAAGTTGCGTACATACACTAATCTTATTAGGGAAACTGTATTTTAATTAATATTTTGAATTTGACATTATGCAATGCTATCACTGGCTGCACGCACGTAATGTGTCCAGCGCACACAATACTTGCACCAGTTGTTTTTCTACTGTTTAACACGGCCGGTTGTGTTTACGCGAGGGAGCCACCTACTTTGTTTTACTGATCGTCTTTGTTAGCTTAGTTCATTTCTGGGACCCTTTTAACTATCCCTCCCTCGCACAAGTTGTCACTCGTCAGCAGTGATTTTGCGATTTTGATCAGTGTTTAATTAAACATTTAGCTGCCAGCTTAGGCAATTAGCTTTGTAACCCACATGGTTGCAGGTTACCTCGATTTTGCAACTTTTCCAGACGTCGTATGTTCAATTTCTGTTTCATCTTCCTTTGGGAGAAACTTTTAATTAGTTAGTGTGTTAGTGTACAATCACACACTTGTTGAAGAGTACTGAGGACAGGGTGAAACAGCCGTTTGAGTTTGTAACTTAGTCTTTGTATGGAAACATGACCAAGTAAATGAGTAAAACGTAAGTCTCTTTCATTCCACAAGTGCAAGTGTGTGAGACATGCTCTTAGGGACAGGAAGTAATCATCAACACCTTCCTGAGGTACGGTCACTTGGGTCCTAAACACCCAGAGATCCGTGCTCCAGACTCAACCGGGCAAGAAGCTGAGTGACTCCCATCATAAATATTTTCCCTATCACATTCAACCTTAGGACAGCACTGTGTCAGTGTGACAGCAGAACAAACTTCTTGAGCTGTGCAATATTTTTCTCTGTACGTACACTTTACAGTGTAGTCTTTGAGGTGGAGTGGTTTTTTTATCCCTGTTTACTTCTCGTAGGAAGTATTATTTCACATGAATCACAGAAAGTCTATTATATCATTTTATTAATGTGAGTAAACTTTATCTGGTGTTGGGAACAGTGTTTTAGGAGCTCCTTTTCCAGGATCATCTGGTACTGTTTGTTGGTGCATGCAGTCATTCAGTAGCATCATTGCTCATTCAAGATACTCAACCTTATCTTCTTCTAAGACACTTAACAAACTATATGCTGTTCATTGTGAAGTGAGCACTTTTTTCAATATTAATAATTGAAATGTATTTTGCATTTTGTTTCAAACATTACCATTTTTGTTGACGTGTGTAAATTATTATCGCTAACGTTGTTTTGGTAATTATGTGATGTCATTCAGAGAGTGATTATGTCCCATTTCATTCTCTACTCGAACTAATTGATTAGTGTTGAGTATCAATATGTGGAGTCGAAAGCAAGTATAGAGACAGTTCTTTTTCTGTAAAGTTGGTTGTTGTCGCTGGAACATGTAGAGTGTAACTGTGTGTATCGAAGCTGTAGTAAGTATGGACTGTATGTCTCATTATCCACCAACATAGCTCTTTATTTGCCGTCCCTAACAATTTTGAGTATTGTGAACTCTATGTCCTTTACTACTTACATTGCTATGGTTGTATTAACAAGTAACCGAAATGTACAAGTTGACTGAAAAAAACAGAGCTTCAAAAGTGTTTACGTAACCATGAAAAGTCCTTAAAAAATTAAGGTTTTGGTATTTTATGAAAACTTATTTGGTAATAAGAGTGTGCTAGCTCAGTCAGTTGGTAAGCCACTGTAAGTTTTTTTCAACGTTGTGTTGTATGACCCACTTGCCAGCCTTTAAAGAATCTAGTTTGAAATGTTGCCATATTATCATAAAATTACTAATATTGCAGAAAGGAATATACTGTGTATCGCGAGTGCTTAATGTCAATACAGTTTCCTGATAGTATAACATTTACAGTATTAAAATGCTTACACGGCAGGTGTCTGTAGATTGTATCCAGTTGTCGTCACGTTTCTTATGAACATTACCAAAGACATTACAGCCCCCATCTTCAGGATGAAGTAGCAGCAGCAATTGTTACTGCTTCCAGACTTAGTCCTAAAGACAGAGACTGCAACGTCCTCCGAATCATGAGAAAGAAATGTGACAATGCAGCTACAGCCCAGGAGCCTAGAACGTAGTACAGACTTGAACTGAATTGAAAAATTAACATTTTTACATCACTATTTAATGAAAAAAATTTGCTTTCATGTAGGTGTCAATACATTCAACTGAAAGCTGTTATACGATGACCTGTTATACTTTGGATTCTGTTATTCCATGGGGCATTTTATGTCATCCAGCCTTAATAAATGAAGGATTGGTCACACCCAGAATATTGCAAAATTGTTAAGATTTATGTCGTAGTTATGCCTTCCGGTACCAGCATTGTAATTAGCTTCTATTGCACATCCCAAAAGTGAATAATTTATGTTGCATTACTGCAAAAAAAAATTTTATTTTCTTAATTTTAAATACACTCGCCCTTTTGTCATGGGGAAAAAATGTATGGAATATTTTAATTTAATTTATAGCAAAGGAGGCACTGTTTAATAACTTCACCAAAACTGCACTCTGTGGAAGCATGGAAGTACAAGGCATAAAAGTTAAAGGAGTACATCTGGAAAGGCCTCTTCACGTTTTGTCACGGACACTTGGTTTCATTCCTTTCAAGCAATCTCAATTTAAGGTAATATAGTTTCATTACATTTTATTATTAGAATTTTATAATGGCTATTTTTCTTTTAAAATATGTGTTGTTTTTTTTTGCAGAACACCTGTGAGTTTGTCAACAGAATTTTAAAGTTACTGTTAGAAAATAACTATACATCCTCAGGCAGTTCCACAATTACAGTAGCTGTATTAGTTAATGAAAATTCGTCAAGTGGGTTTGAACCACAAGTAAGAAAGATTCTCCAGAAGGAAAACAATTTTAAGGTGAGATGTGACTTCACTAAGTGTTTGCTACTGTAAACATGTTGTATATTGATGCTAACCTTTAGGGACTATCACTTAAATTTTATTGCAGTAAGAGTTTTATTATATTATATGTGTGTGTTTACTTTGTTATCATTGTTCAATTTTTCTTTAAATTTTCTCTTATGACTAGTAATGAAAATTCATATTAATTGATTCTAGGTGCTGGTAAAATCTTTATCTGTGTCTGACGATCAGAACATAACTTATGCCACATTTGAAGACTTGTTATTTGTGGATGACAGTACAGTTTATCAAGGAATAATGTTGTTAAGAAACAATGGAGGTTTTCTATTGGGTAATGTATCGACAAGTAAATATATGGAACTGCACAATGATGTGGCTGTTATTGACGAACAGTGTTTTGAAGACAGGAAATGGATTATTGCGAAAAAAGTAAGTATGTACATAATTTAAATTTTTAGCTTGAAAACTTTGCTGATAATTATAAGGCCCATAATTTGTGGCAGTTTATGCATATTGTCTAACGAAACAAAACATAACTTTTAAGATGCGGGATGTTCTTTAGTCTTTATCTGAAGTTTCTGCGGACGCTGTTTTCATCTTCATGTAGCATTAAATGTTTTCATGTCTGCCTTGGGACTTGTACATGTGCTGACATAATCACGTATGTAGTAGAAAGACAATGGAATGATTTTATTGAACGCCCAAACCACGACACCTGGGGGCCTATTCTGTAACTTGTTAGTCTCTTGTACAATCTTCATACATAGACAGTTAGTGGGTAACTATCTTTACAACAAGAAAATATATAGTCTGTAATTGAAAATGGTACTGTGACTGTCTTTTAAAACTCTTCTGACTTTCTTCATACAAAGATTGGGTTCTCGGGTGTTGTTATGAGACAACGTTCCTGTAAATGGCTGCCATATTAAGTTGCGTTCTATAACCATTCTCATTGGAAAACAAATCCTATTGAAATATTGCTGGAAAGGAGGCAGAAATATGTTAGGTATTTTCTTTTCCCATAAATAATGTAATACATTTTGTAAATTATAGGTCTGTGTATATTCACTTTGACTGCCGACGCAAACGACAAATACAATACAGTAGGCATGCTGCTATCTCTTGGCTGGAGATACTAACACAGAACCAGTGCTGATGTCTCTTGTAAGCACATCAAACTATCTTCGTACGAGAGAAGAGTTGACATTGTAACTTTTAAAATCAGAATCTTAAAGAGGGACAAATAGGATTCAATTCATTTAGATCTAAACTTAGGTAATTATTAGTTTAAAACACACTGTGAAATGGGAGAAAATATAATTTAGTAGGATATAGGACGGTATTCAGAGCACATACTACAGTGTTGCCAAGTAAATTGAGATTCTGGTTAAAGATAGGTGTTAGAGAATGTGATATAAAGACAGCCACAGGTGGCAATCTTAATCGCTGTTTCTTACGAAAGACAAGTCACAGGTGGCAATCTTTACCAGAGGTGGAGTTAAAGAATAGACCCCTAGAGTTCTTGTGAGGACGATGTTCGATGCTATTTGGTAAGATTGGAGTAGCAGCAGAATGCAACACCAAGAGAAACATGAACAGTAAATAATGGCAAGTAGTTGTGGTACCAGTGTTGATAAAATGTCCCAGAAAGTTTAGCAGAGTGGCAGAGTTATGTTCATTGTACACCTTTTCTGTTTTCCTGAAAAATCACCCCTGGTTGATGATATTCCAACTGAGCCACAAGAAATAACTACTGTACTTCAAGGCATAGGCGTAACTAAGGGGGGGAGGGCACTAGGGCAGCCCCCCCCCCCCCAATTAAATAACCAACCAATGTCTTAAAAATTACAATTAATTTAATATTGAATAATCAGTGATACTGTTACCAGTAAATATTCAACAGTTTAGCAATGAAAACTGCTAAAAGAGCACTATTTTGTACCTTCAAATCCGAAATTTTCCAAGGGAGGACCCCCGGACCCCCGCTTGAAGATGTGGTGGGTGATCCTTTATAATATTCGCAGGATAGCCATCTTTCCCCGTCTGAAATTCATAAATCCTGACTACGTTACTGATTGCAAGTAGGGGTAGCTTTAGTATAACAATATTCACAGAATTGTGCCCTCCCCAAATGTCCATTCTAGTTGCACCTATGCTTCAAGGTACACAATTGCTGTGATGCTCAGTGCTGGTGTGACTATATAGGTTAAGAGGTATGAACAAGTAAGATGTTGAGTGAACGACTGGAATACTCAGTCGTCAATAAAATCTGAACTATTCATTACAATTATATGGAACTTTTTTGTAGTGTATACGTATGTTTTATAAGTGGACGTCTGTTTATACACAGTAGTATGCTTTGCTTTCAATTGAAAAATTGAAAACTGTTTTCAGAAATATAAAGGCTTGAAATCACAAATTCCATAAAAATTTAAAACTGTAATTTTTATTATTTTAGTATAGTATTATCCAGGTATCTATAATAACTAAATTTAAAAAAGACTCATTTTTTGATTTGAAAATATGTTTACTATGTGAAAACTTCTCTCACAGGGGTTTTTGTAAAATTTGTTATTATAAAGTCCTGGATATTATCATATTAAAATATAAAAATTATATTGTTTAACTATTGTAGATTTGTGGTTTCAAACCTTAATTTTTCTAAATACAGTTTTAAATTTTTCACTCGAAAGCAAAGCATACTACTGCCCAATGCTATAAAAATAGATGTCTGCAAGTAAAATATCTAGTCTGGGAAAAAAAATCCCATCAAATTATGTGTAGTTCAAATTTTAGCGACGAATGAGTATCGCTTAACATTTTACCATTTAACACCCCTTAACTAGGCGACTATCTGGGGTGCTAAGAAGCTGGGGGTTACAGAGCAGACTATTGTAGTTCTAATACACCTTACAAATGTATAATAGAGAATCAATGAGAGTACTTTTTTGTAGAATAATGTAACTTTCTGTATTATTGTTATTATTATTATTATTATTATTATTATTATTATTATTATTATTACTACTACTACTACTTAAGCTTAGTAATCATTTAAAATGTTAAAAATGGCATGTTTGGAATTTGCAGTACCGGTAAGTCATGAAAAGTTTCTACACTGTGCAATATTATTCTTACGATAGTGCATACATACAGCGTAGCTTAACATACTTGGAAAAAAAATACAGTGGTAATGTGAGTCAGTTTAAAAGTCGTAAAGAGTTTTAAGGCAAAGGGTACTGGTGGGAAAGAAGGGGAAAGGGTGAAATATTTCAGGGATATAGCCTAGGGCACCAGATTGCCTTGCATATATGGTTATTTGCCTCATTAGTGATGTGATTATTGTGGGCCACGCACCACTGCCATTCCAGAAGATGTAAATGATCGTCACATATAATAATGACAATTATCATTCCTACCTTGTATTTATTTAAGTTTACCCATTTGAGCAAAACTTGTATTGCTTGCTGTACATTGTATTTGTAGCTTACAGTATGCCTGGCTGAACTATATGTTATGATTCACGTGTCTGTAAATATGGTAGATCGTTCTGCAGTGATTAAGTGCTGTTTAATGGTTTTGCTGTTTTGTCTCATGGTATGAAAGAATGTAGTGACATTATGTACTTTGAAATATTTATACAGTAAGATTAAATTATTTTGTGGAATTTTGTGGACATACCTTGCATTGCTATGTCGTCTCAGAAAACCAAGAATGAGACAGGGAAAAAATAATAAAAGAAAAACAATTTGATTTTTGTAATAACGTGACATACATGAGCATTGTTTCGGCAGATCGCCATTTATTATCTTACCACCATGACTCGCTTAACAAGAACAGTGTTACCACCACATAACCTTAGACAACTTACTTCGTACAATACAACACATTTCCCTATGGCTACCACAATTTTGACCGTTGTCAACACATTAATGAACAAAATGAAACATGAAAAATCACATTATGAACTATGTCAAATCATGAAAAAATAAGTATTCAAAATGAAAAACCAAATTAAAAAAAGCTAAGATAGATGAGAAAACTGAGGACACCATGATTAAGACAGCACAGAAGTTAACTGAAACAAAGATATGTAGTGTTACATACAAGACAGTATGACACAACGATGACATCGCAGGACACAAGACTATTCAATAAAGAGGCTAACACACAGTAGATTTCCTCATTTTTGTGTGTCTGATGACAGGTGCAGATATCAGGTACCGAAAAATTGTGACAATCACGTCTGAGAAAATCTGTTGTTTTTTTATGTCTTCATCATTGTGTTGTCTAGTTGTGTGTTTTTGATGTTGCAGTTGTCTTGTGGATAATGTTGTGTTTTATTGTCTATGCTGTATAAACTGTGGTGTCCTGAGTTTTCTGTAATTTTTTTATTCATTTGGAATATTTATTTCTTTGTGATTTTACATAACTCCTTATGGGCTTTCTTTTTTTAATTATGTTCATTTGCATGTTGACTACAGCCATGATCGTCTTGTTTAGCTTTCATTTTATTTTTTCTTGTCACGTTCTTGGTTTACTGGCACAACAAAGCACTGCAGTGAGGCTGGTTAAAACAGTGCAGTTACAACTTTCTTCAAATGATTTCTTTTTTGTGCAATGACTTCAATAAGTCAAGGGTCGGTCCCCAGATTTTCGCATGTGGGAATTGTGCCAGTCGGCGGGTTTTCTCGGGGATCTCCCGTTTCCCCCGCCCATTCATTCCGGCGCTGCTCCATACTCATATCATGTCACCCCCACCAGTGCTAAGGACCTCGATGTTAAGTGCTGACCAAAATATCTTCACTCAATAACACTTACACTTTGGGTGAGGTAAGGATGTGTATGACCCTCTAACAACTAGGTCTTAAGAGCTTATGAGGGTGAAGTAAGGTAAAGTGAGGTGAAGGGACAGCATAACATCCGTTCCTGAGCCAGGATCTGAATCCATGGCCTCTCTCACCGTAGACCGGCACCTAATCTACTAATGGCTGGCTTTTCCCTTAAGCATCATCAACGTAAGCCAGTTTTGTGGGGAGTGGAAGGTTGGGGTTAGTTTTCAACGAGAAGTTTCACAGTGGGTAGGACAGCTAACAGCAAGAAGTAACTAGTCAAGCTTGTCTCTGCCTTAAGAGGGCATTGTAGATAAATAAGCGCTGAGTTTTTCAATTGCGATCTACGCGTTTTGGAAAGTCAATATAGGAAAAATACAAAACAACAATCCTTGATAATTAAATTTGCTAACTTTATGAACAAACATTTACCGGGAATGATGCATTTGTTAAGCGTGATCTCTTGTGCCGCATTTAAATGTACGAGATTTCGGCGTCAGAGATTGTTCTTCAGATATATGTTAATCGAGAAAAATTTTTGCTTAGAAAGTTGGCAAAAACTATTGTTTAGGATTGATGTTTTTTTTTATTTTTGCAAATCTGTTTTGAGGAACCTACAATTCTGAACTGATGTTTTTAGCGCTGAATTGTATACCATGCGCTCTTAAACATACTGAATACTGATAAGGAATAAATGGCTACGCACAAGTTAAATCTTGTAACAAGTAAAGTGTTTACACTATGACAAGTGCTCTTTTTGTTTACAAAATAAATTAATTTATGAGGTGAGCTTGTCAGATGTAAGATTTTATAAGACTTGTATTGACAGTGCTGTGATAAAATTTAAAAAATTATTTGCAAAGAAGTTGTACATAAATAATGCTTGTGTTGTATTGTTGGAAGTATGATTATTGAACAACATATGTAACAGTGTCAATCTGATAAAAAGTTAAGTTATTCATACAAATATTTTGCTCACTTCCAGTGTGCAGCTGTAAGTAAAAGTACCCCTGTGGTTGTTTTGCCTGCAATCAAGCATTTAAAGTTACGTGAAATATTCTGTGAAGAAACAAGCACGTTAAAATATTTTATTTCAGAGAGCTATTCATTGAATGAAGTGGAAGCATTTGTTGATGGCATCACTAATGGAAAAATTAATTTTCTGAGGAGGTATGGTTTTATTTTATCTTATTCTAAAATAATACTTTCTACTGTACTGTAGATATTACTGTAGTATCCAAGCTGTAGCATTTGAGCTCCTGTATGGCCTGTGAAAATATTTGGCATTACAAATAATAATTACGTTGGTGGCAGAAGTCATTTTTCTAATAACTTTTTCATTCTGCTAGATTTTTAATATCTGCTTGGATTAAATTTAGGAAAATGCAAGCTTCTACGTGATTTTGTCCTGCCTGAATACAGACTGACAAGCTTGGGTATGATTTTGTCCCTCTTGAATAGAAAATTTATCCAAATTCCTGTTATGCACATTGAGGGCTTGTAGGCCTTAACATGTGTAATAATAATTTAAAAACAGAATGCCTAATAGATACGTACATCATAGTGCTCATGACAATATAGGAGATATGTGGCTTTAGATCTTGTCGACAGGTAGGTTAATAAACCATTCCAGTATTCGCATAGAAAGAGTTTGGGAAACCATGAAAAATTTAAATCAGGATGGTCAAAGGTGGGAATCGAACGCATGTTCTCAAATATAAGTCTACTATGTTATATTGGCATCACCTCTCTCAGTCTCATTGCAATATAAATGGATCTGAAGCACAAATGTAGCACAGGTATTTAATTTATACTGCTGTGTTCCAGTTGTAGATTTGTCTTCATAGTGGACAACAGTGCACCGCCATTCTCTCCAACCAACAGTTTCTATGCAGATCAGTTAAAACTGGACTTAGTAGTGAACATCTACTACAATGGAGCCTGGGGATCTCTGGTAGATTCCCAAGTTTCTCACGCGTCAGCTCCAACGTGTACTTTCTTTAGAGATCTCAGCTCTTCACTCAGGTACTATTTTGAGTTTATAGAATTTTTTCTGTCTGAAATCCTGTAGATTTGTTATCCAGCTTGACCTACAGTTGTATTTTAATTAAGCATTCCTAACATTTTATTAAAGTGACATCTCAGGTGAGATATATTTTTATACTTAGGGCTGTCTGAAAAATGTGGCTTGAAATTCATGTTTAACCCCTTTAGTGGCAGCTTTCTTTTGAAGACACGTGAGTGAAAACTGCCAACATATTTTTCATAAGTTCACAGTTATTTATTAAAATTGTAAAAACTGGATACCAATGAAAGTGATTAAGTAAGTTGAAAAAATTCTACTGACAATAAATTAGTTTTCCTAAACCTATTAAAACGTGTAAATATATATTTTTTTTTCTAAAAAATAAAATACTTCCAGAACATTTGCACAATTTATTTTTAAAAAATATGCTGGACCAATAAATTGCCAATGGCCTTTTTTACGCGGGCAGTGAAAACAGATATTTTGGCTCTTGGCTCTAAGAGGTTATAATAAGTGGGCTGAATTATTAAACACGTAGGGACATAGTTTAAAGTGTTTGTTAGTTTCATAGTTATCTGTATATATATAAAAGAGAACACTGACTGACTGACATATCAAACTGCAGCCCAAACCACTTAACCTAGAGTCGTGAAATTTTTTGTGTGGGTTCCCCTCATGTCGTAGGCGAGCACTAAGAAGGGATTTTTCGAATTTCAACCTCTATGGGGGTGAAAAGGGGTGAAATGTGTTTACGAAGAAACATCGCTAGAGCTCGAACCCAATGGCCTATCATCGTGGTTTTTACTTTAATAGGACAGATAAAAATGCATATTATCCTATTTAAGGTTTTCTCGAAATTCAACATTTAAAGAGGTGAAAAGAAATTAAATGTGTCACAGATTAAGTATTGATATATATTTAATACTTTGAGATAGAGAATTGGTTTTCACTTCAAAATGTTGCTTACGTAAATACCCAAAAAGCAGTTTTAGGAATTTTTTTTTTTAATTCGACCCCCAAGCAGTAAAAAGGGGCAAAATGTGTTTTTATGAATTGTCTATATCACTGAAACACTACTGACTATCATCGTGATTTTTACTTCTATTGGTTACGTAAACAAATGACTAACATAGGACTTAGAAGACGTTTTGAAGTTTGATAGTTAACGGAGTGAAAATACGTGAAATGTGTTTTCGATTATTCCTCTTATGTAAATGTCTAAATACCATTTTAATATATTTTCCGAATTCGGCCCCGAAGAGGTAACGAAAGGGTGAAATATGTTTTAGATTCACAATCAATATGTATCGACCGCATTGATTATTTATATAGCGATGTGATTTTTGTTTAATGTTTATGCTTACTCAAATATCTGAAAAGTAATTTCACAAATTTTCGAAATTTGCCACCTGAGGAGGTGAAAAGTGGTGACATGTGTTTTCAATTAATCGTCAATATATCTCGAGCCCAGTGGGCTATTGTCATGTTTTTCACGTCCATGAGACACCAATAAAGTATTCTAAAACGTGATTCAAGGGTTTTTCAAAACTCACTCTTTTAGGAGGTGAAAAGACCTGTAGTGTGTTTTAGATAAGTCCTCGATATCTATCGAACCCTTCAAGGTATACAGTTAATTTTTGCTCCAGGTTGATGATTACAGAAATAATCGCAAAATGGTTTTCAGATTTTTTGAAATTTGAACTCTCCGTACTGTGCAGGGGTCATATGTGGTTTTTGATGTATAATTGATTTTGATTTGACTGAACCGGCTACCGTCGCAATTTGCACTTCAATTGGATACTTACACAAATGTCTAAGATGTGAAATAAAAATATTTTGAAGTTGTACACCCAAAAGGGTGAAAAAGAGCAAAATTTGTTTTACATCAACCCATGATATCTATCTAACCAATAAAGATATTTAGGTGTTGTTCGCGTCAGGTTGATGCTTATGTAAGTATTTAAAAATTAATGTAAGTTCTTTTTTTTTTTTAAGATAACTTGATTATTAAGAATAAAACTAAGTTTGTAAAATTTTAAGGCAGACAATCCGAAAAACAAGTACAACCAGCGAGAAGTAAATTATACAGGAGTTTCATGCTACAGTAACACATCGAGACGTGATATTGTACAACCTCTATGAGACTAGGACATGAATATTTTATTTTTTAAATTAAATTTGTCTTCATGAATTAATGGATGTTACATGACACAGTTGTTTATAGCTCAGGTCTACATTCTGGGAGGTTCTGGGCTCGAATCCCGTTAAAAGCTGCATGCGAACATTCAATTCTGACACACAAAAACTGAAATCCAGATCAAATTAGCACAATTTGCATGTAGTCGTTTAAAAGGTGTAAAGTGGATAATTCAGTTCACTTTCCACTCAGGTCCCTTGACAACATCAGCTCACATAATACGTAATCCCACTAATACCAAGGTTGGGGCACCAAATACATTTCCGCAAAATCTTTTCCTACCAAAACTTTTAAATAGCATAATCTTCAAGAGAATATTTTGAAAATATGTAATTGGAGGCACCGTCACCAATGGTTGTGAACAGGGTAAATCAGACGTTTTTCATTTGCCTAACCTCTTACATTTAAGAGTCTGTAACTACTACACAACGTTAACTTTGCAGTGCTATAAATAAGGCCCAGGTGAAGTCACTGTTAGTTGCAGGGACAAACTTGAGACTGCTTTTCTCGTGGACGACTATAGCTAGTTATCCCGCTGCATTGTTAGCTCAACTAGCAGCTTTATCATTCTAACACTTGATGACTGAAGTACCAATCTGGCAAACGAAGAGATTTTTCAATTGAAAAAATATTATCAGTTATGAATACTACTTGCGAGCAAACCCGTGGGTGACTGCTAGTACAATATAAAGCTGATTAAGTAGTTTTGTCTAAAAAGGAATAATCGCAACTCACTGCTTTTTAAAACTCTTGTAGGAAGTCCCTCTAAACTCTAAGGAGAGAATGACTCTCCACAATAGGGAAGAAAACACATGCATCAGTGGAATCAATCAATTGTTTTTTATACAAATCTCTAATTCTAGCTGCATCACATTGTTCTGCATGTCACAACAGTACTGCACATCCTCTGCACTCTCTTCTTTCCTACTGATAAATTGCTCTCAACCAGGTCAGGTTGTTCCATCTCGTGGTTCCGATATATGAGGGATGTTAATAAAATTGAATATAACAGACACTTTTCGTCCATAAGGACCTCGTCTGTTCATATTTTTATATGTTTACCCAAAAAGTGTGTTTTTTTTTTTTTTTTTTTTTTTTTTTTTTTTTTTTTTTTTTTTTTTTTTTTTTTTTTTTTTTTTTTTTTTTTTTTTTTTTTTTTTTTTTTTTTTTTTTTTTTTTTTTTTTTTTTTTTTTTTTTTTTTTTTTTTTTTTTTTTTTTTTTTTTTTTTTCCACTAAAAATTTGACACAAACTCAGGAAATACAATTGAGATTATTGTAGAGAATACACACTTTTTAGTAAGTACTTAATAAAAATGTTGGGAAATCATTATTTTACTTTCTTTGTAAACTGTAGGGTTGACTTACTGATAGAGGGGTTGAGGGTTTTAGAGGTGTGCCTCCCCTTATGACTGAAGACTGTCATTTATCCTGTAGAGGTTGTCATTACTTCCATCATTACTTGAATTGTACTGTCATCACCACACCACAACAGATCCCCACTGCCTTAAGAAAATCCTATGTTCATTAATGGAATGTGTTGCATTCAACCAGCACATTTAACAAAGGGAATTTGCTGTAGATTTATTCAACCGTTACATACTCCTGTTTAACATTGCTCTTATATAAAGAATCATTTCAGTTTTGATATTTAAAATAAAGAGACTTAATACTTTTTTTTTGTTACAGAAACATATGCTATAACTGTACTATGGTAAGCATCATTACAAAATATATTTCACTAAAGTAACGAAGGAATGTATTATGCTCTTATTTCCTTCTTGCAGTCCTTTGAGAAGTGTTGTGAGTGTTTTTATTTTATTTAGAATCGAAATTGTTGACAGTGTTGGCTAGCTTGCGTATTGTGTACTAACTACATGTACAAGCAAAACAAACATTAATTTGTTTCAGAGTAAAAAACTTGGACTGGAACATCTTTGGAGTAAACTTGTACAACTTGAAGATTAAAAAAATGGTAACATTTTTGACTTATGTAAATATTTATAGTATTTTAATAAAGAAGAGTTTTGTACAGATTACAACTAATTTAAGTACAACCTGTGTAAAAATTTATCTGATATTTCACAGTTTACTTAATAGAACTGCTTAACATAGCTTGAAATATTTTCATCTAATATGTAGTAATAATATTTCATTAAAAATTCAATAATATGTTTCTAATGTGATAATCACACAAATATATGTATAGTACTCAAATACTTCAGCTGCACCAGAACAGTAGCTGTTTCTCTAAGTCAATATGCTTACAGCTAGTGCTACCGTAAGGCACATTGTAACACTGTAGGCATATTGTGCATTGGCCTATTTAAGGGATATTTTTATTAAATGTAATGTTTATGTAATTAAATTCCAAATGTGACAGTGTATTGGGGGAAGGAATCTCACAATTTTTTTTAATTTGATTTAATAAATGTTTAAGTTCAATTAGGGAATTATGGATCTAATTATGGCCACATTGATGAAGGGCGATGGCAGCATAGCTTTGTTTGAGCAAGGATACCCAGCCTTCCATATTCGGTCGGTAGTAGAGTCATCAAATTCTTTTGCATGTTTTTTTGTTGTTTGGCCCTGCCACATTAGGAAGCGTTTTGGAGCCTGGTAAACCATTGGCTGACGCTGTAGTGGTGTGTTAGTGTTGGTGAATGGTAGGAGGCCTGTAAGATGGACTTGTATGCCTTATTAGGCAACAAGCGAGGGCCGAGCCTGTGATTGGTTAGCTGTGTAATGCGCAGTAGTGGTCACAGGGTCAAGCGAAAAGGCCATCGCCAGGCACGAGAAATCTTCGCACCATGGCCGAGTGTGGTCGCGCTAGCCGGCTGCAGCCCGTTTCCTCAATACATTCAGGAACTGGAGGAAAGATTTTTTTTTGTGAAATAACGGGAATAAAACTGAAACAGACATCAAATCTTTGACCCACCATATTATGGGAGAGAAATCAAGGGGCTGAAGAGGAGGTTTACGCAGTTGCATGCAAGGAGTAAGATGGAGGAAATGGCTCATGCTAGGATATGAATGAAGCAGATAGGAAAGGAGCAAGAAGCTAAGGTCAAAGAGGCAAAGATTGAATACTTTCAAAACATGATAGAAGGTAAATGCAAGAGATGGCAGAAATTAGTTGGTTATCTGAAGAGGGTAAAAGGCGGAGAGAAATGAATACCATTGCTAATTGTTAAAGATGGTTTGACTGCATATACAGACAAGGAGAAGGCGGAGTTGTTGTAGGCTCAGTACTTGTCGTGTTTGCGAAGAAGTATGAATGGATTAAGGAGGCAGACAGGGTCAAAGTGCCAGATAGTAAAATTAAGATAGTAGGGAAACAAAATATAGGCATAGTAATTAAAGGATTGCAGGCTAATTAATCAAT
Organism: Medauroidea extradentata; assembly: GCA_003012365.1. Taxonomy (NCBI): domain Eukaryota; kingdom Metazoa; phylum Arthropoda; class Insecta; order Phasmatodea; family Phasmatidae; genus Medauroidea; species Medauroidea extradentata. The sequence goes on from PNEQ01072611.1 coordinate 20,627, forward strand.
GGGACCTGATGGCATAGGGAATGGAACTCTTAAATTTGGTGGAAGCATGTTGGCAAGGTATTTATTAGAAGTGTTGTTTAGCAGATCGCTAGTTGGGGGCAAGTGGTCACAGGAGTGGAAGGATGCCCTGTTGGTACCGGTGTGCAAGAAGGGATAGAATAGGGCAAGACCTGGCAGTTACAGACCAGTGAGTCTCACCTCGAGTACGGGCAAGGTAATGGAGAGGCTGGTGGTGAAATTTGTGGTGGATGTGATGGATGAGAAGAACTGGGTGCAGGAGTACCAGCATAGGTTTAGGAGATGCTACTCATGTGAGACCCAGCTGGCTTTGTTGTTAGATCAGGTGCAAGCTGTAGATGTAGGGAAGCAGGTAGATGCCTGATTCATACATTTTGAGAAGGCGTTTGACAAGGTACCGCATGGAATTTTAATGAAGAAAGTGGGTGAGCTATTGGATGACAAGTGGGTGGTCCATGAAGGACAAAGTCAGAAAGTGAGAGTGGGGAACTCGTCAAAGGAGGGAGTAGTAACTTCAGGGGTACCACAGGAAAGTGTGCTGGGTCCGTGTTGTTTACCATAATGACAAATGACGTGGTAGTGGGGGGCCGGATATGGTTGTTTGCTAACAATAGTGTATTGTATTTGGTGGTAGGTGAGAGAAACAACTTGCAGGCAGACAATAGGATATTAGAATGGACAGTGACTAATAAAATGAAGATTAATGTAAAAAAGATGAAGGTGGTGAGATTTACTAGGTAGTCAGTAAAGAGTAGGGACAGATACATATGGGGAAAGCAGGAGATAGGAAAGGTGAAGGAATACAAATACTTGGGAGTGGTGATACAGGACCTTGGGTGGAAGGTACAGGTAGGAAATGTGGTATCCAAGGAAAGAAGTGCCCTGGGAATGCTAGGAAGGGTCCTAAATGGAGCCAATATTGTGGGGTGAAGGTGAAATCATATGTCTCGATAGTACGCCCATGCTGGAATATAAAGCAGCAGAGTGGGATCTTTACAATGGAGAGGTACAGGAACTGGAGATGTTTCAGAGGAGAGAAGCAAGATGGGTGAAGGGCAGGTGGAGAAGGCATGGGCAGGTAGGTGAGGATGAAAGAAACTACAGGCCATTGGTGATGATGAAGGCAATGGGTTGGAGTGCTTTGAAGGACAGGCAAAGAGTGGAGAGGCTTGTTTGGTTGTTCAAGATGGTGAAGGGAGAGGGGGGATGGGGAAGGTTGGGTACTCAGTTAATCAGTAGTGATTACAGAGGGAGAGAGAACAACAGTGAAAAGTTCCAGAGAGTTTGGAGGAGGATGGAGAGGAATAGGCAGTCATGGTTGTTGAGGTCGGTGAGGGAGTGGAACGTGCTGCATGAGGAGCTGGTGAGGGTTGAGAGAGTGTTCAGGAGGGGTCTGGAGGGAGAGTGAGTATAGGGATGTAGACTTGCTACCGGGTGATAGCTCATCTGCAGGGATGATTATTATAATAATGATTATTATTATTATTGTTATTATTAGTATTAGTATTAGTATTATAATATGCTGTTATGCGTGAATCTCATAAAGTGTGTTCTCAAAAATTATTACGTATAAATATTTACATTCAACTATATAGTAATCCTTAGAAACATTATGCCAGTGCTATAATTTTTAATGGGTGCAAAGCTCAAGAACTACACATTTGAAGAAGGTAATCTTATACTTCCAGGAAGACGATCAGGCATGTGTAGTGGACATGTGCGGCCACACAGTGGATGGGCAGAAGGTGATGTGTGTGGCTGAGGTGAGGCCAGGCTCTGTCCAGGCGACCACAGCACCTCACCTGACATGGCTGGTACCTGACTACTGGAGCATGGAGGATGCGGCAACTGTTCCTCTAGTATATTCCTTGGTGAGTTTATCATGTGATATATGAGATGTAGCAACAGTATCATTGCAGGAATAGTGACAGGTTTTGCAGACATTGTGGAATGCCACTGGGAACACCTACAGTATAATCCTGATTATACAAGTACTGGATTTTACGAAATCATTCTTGGGCAGCATGAGGCCTCGTAAAATTGGGGTTCTGTGTGTGGGATATCTGTATTGAATCTGCCCAAAACTCTTGTAGACACCCATATTCATAGTCAGCACCCTACTTCTCTCTCATCAAGCCTCACTAAACAAGGTGGTACAAGTGTAGCATGTTATGCGGTTGTGAGGATCTGGATGTGAATTCAATGTCTGTCCATCTTGATTTTGGTTTATGTGGTTTCATGGATTGCTCCAGGCAAATGCAGCAATGGTTCTTTAACAAAGACTATGCCCAATAGCTCTCCCAGTTATTGTCACCATGTCAAGTTGTGTGTTTCCATCTAACAGTCTTAACGGTCGACGAGATCCAAAGCCCACTTACCTTACCCTAGCTCATGCCACATTCATTCTTTATTGTAGTGAGAGACGAGATATGTGTGCATAATATTGAGTTTGATATATTAATTTAGTGTTCGTACTTGGCAACACGGACATTTTACGCCACCACAGGAATCTTTTAGCACATTCACATTTTTTTGCAGAGCAGTAGTTTATTTGTGGGTGTTGGGGTGGCCCACTGGCAAGCCAGCTGACAGGCTTCCCCTACTTTGGCGGCCATTGCACCATCCACTAACTGTACCTTCTCGGGTATATGTATAAGACGGATGCTCGCCTAGCCAGATCACCAGTCTAGGAGTTGGATCTTCTCCCCGAGCAAGCCTAGGCACTTCCCCCTCTTCTCCTCAAAAGGGTTGCTTCTTGAGAATGGAGTCTAAGCCTGATCCTGCCTGATCCTGTGCCGAGACTTGCTTTATGAGCTACTGAGATGCCACCTAACCGCATGGGCAATAAAAGGGAATGTACCCTGCCGCGTGTATTTAGTGGCCAGCGAAAGTTTGTATATAATGAATTGTGATTTGTACCAAACTAAGACTTAATACAATGTACCTAGCGTGAACATTTGCTTATTATTTATCAGTGTGCCTGATATCACATAGCGAGATCCTTGTAAATAACACTACCCAGGAGGAGAGAGATCTAATTGAAGAGCGCAAAGCTCAGACTGCAGAAAAGCATAAGCAGGTTGCCAGATCAAGTGATATTGTGTCAGTAAGGGTAATTCCTCTGCCTCAGAAGACGCTGGTTCAGGAACCCTTGCTACCTGAATTCTGCCGCAAATATAAGGGGATTGAGAATAAGTCTCCCAAGCGTAGTTGGGAGAATTTTAGCCGAATCCTTAGGGAGGTTCGTTGGCTGCACCGTTACTTGATCAGCCCGATTAAGTCTCCCGAGAAACCTGATCCTTCACTTCACCCTATTGTACAGAGCTGATACATGAGGTGAAGCAGAAACCAAAATGCTTATCCGAGCATAAACACTGCCTACTGTGGTAGCTATTTTGGAAAGGTGAGTGGATTAAAAGCCTGCCCCTTTTTTAAAACTAGAATAGGTGCATACTGCATATTTGAGACTGTACTGTGTATCTTGCCCCAAGAAACCACTATCTATGGGACACACTGCAATCTCTTCCTCTCGGAGAACTTCTCTCATGCTTACTAGTGCAGAGCAGAGCATGCCTTACACACCTTGAGGGAATACTTAGCCCATTAGACGAGCAGAGTGCGACAAATTTTGTTATGATATCTGTTTGTCTAGGCATATTATGCACTGGTGCTGAAAGCAGATGCAAGACATGGAGAGAACATCTTAGTTCAATCTGGCCACACAGCTCTGGGTCAAGCATTTATATCTGTAGCTCTTCAGAGAGGCCTGCATGTGTGTACTACTGTCTACAACAACAAACACAGAGTATACCTCAGGAAGAAGTTCCCTCAGGTTAGCAATGTTCTCTGTATTGTGTATCGTAATAAGAATAATTTATTCAGATGTCATTAGTATAATGTTAATTTAATATAATGCACTAGTAAGTGTTTATACAAATCGCATGTGTGTTAGTTGACTATCTTAATACAGCTCAGTCTATTAAAAAAATCATTTTAAAGTTTTCAGATTTAGTAAGCACAGAAATTTTCATAACTATGCACTTGCATGCTTTGACCTGTATAAGAATTTCTAGTTGATAATTGGTACACATTCCTTGGTCTATTCAGAAATGTTAGAATAACTTTTAACAGTACTGTACATTGTTCCAACAAATGTAAACAGTACCTGTGTAATTAATCCTTTATCTGTATACGTACATCCAGTGTAAAATATTCATGGTTAATTTATGTACTGGTTTATTTGAAATTACACTAGTTGTGGTATTGTGTAACATTAATATTAGAATGAAATAATAAATATAACTCACAATGAGAATAGTTTAAAATATTTGTATAATGTTGTGATGAACTGTGTGTTGAATACCGTACCATATGTCTATGTTGCTATTACTGTACGTAAAGAAAAATATAACTTCTTGTAATAGTGTTGTCTGGGCTTTGCTGATGGTAGCATTATCAACCAAACTATTGCTATGTGCTGCATTTAATATTTGGAGTAGTTGCCAGCACTAAAACTGTAAGCAATGATCTGCAGAACATTATGTCCCTCTTAGCAAACACATACCCACAAAAGATAGGACATAGTAACTTTATTTGTTACAGTGGAACCACGATTTAACGAACTCTGGAATAACGAAAACAGCAATTAGTCTCCACCACACAGCAGTGGACAGCATTGGAACTAATACTCAGATAGTACTTAGTGTCTCCGTCATAATGCGCAACAGTGCAGCTTGCTTTGTCAATTAATTCTGTTACCAATAGAATGGAGTGGTGTCCAGCATGATAATTTTCTGTTGTGTCCTGTGATAAAACAAACATATTCATAAAAATATGTAGTAATATTATTTATGCAGACTCTCGAATTTACTACCATAAATGTTAATAATATGTTTTGCTGATGCAAAAAATAAACGCTTAAATGCAAAGTATTTTTAGCAAGTGCGGTGGCCTACAAGCTACATTGGTCACTGCCACGCAAATTTGTTTATTATTTTACTTGTCATGGAAACTTTAAATTCAGTTTACATTGCAAATTTTTCAAAAAATGTTTTTCATGGTCATTTTTTACATTTTAATTGAGGAGCGGGAGAGAGGTAAAAATATAGACGGCTCGGCGGTGTTCAGTCATCACTTCTCACATGTTGATGGTGCGTGGGCTGTCTGTCTTAACACACCAGGCGTACGCTTGACGTGCGTCCAAGGTTTTCTGCCAATTTTTATTTTTTACTTTATTTTTTATGACTGTGACTTACCAGTGGATGGTAACGAGGTATGTTATTGTTGTTTGCTAACTTATGTTTTTTGACATAACCCTAAATTCCAACTAAAGACGTCCGAGGATTAAATTTTTTTTGGGGGGGGGTTGGGAGGATGAGTGGCTAAAAAATATAAAGTGTGATTTAATGAAACATCAATTTAGAGTAAACATTTTCGGGTCCTGAGGCATTTCGTTATATTGGGGTTCTACTGTATTACATTTGAGTTTAAAACATGTATATTTAATATCTTCTGTATTGAAAATTTTGAGATAATTACTACATATTTCAAATTAAAATGTAAAGCTATGTGAGCACATGCAATTGCATTAGGATCGATTCATATTTTTTTTTACGAAAATACAATACTGATATTTTACTAGCGAGGTGGTGGGTGATTCATTAGTCAATGCCTGACAAATCTGCTCCACACAGTAAACTATCAATATCGCTCAGTGGCTAGTGAGAATGGATGTCATTCAACTGTTAATATGCAGTACTTCTTTGTGTCACCCTCGAGTATTTTGGTTTTTATTTCTCTCGATGATAGTTTTTGTATCCAAATTTCATATTTCCAACTAGTTATTCAGAATTTTGTTTTTAATTATCTCACCCTTTTTTGATAACTTTATTTTTAATGTCCTTGGGCCGCACTTTCAAATATGCTGGAACCAATAAGAAATAACCTCCATGCTGGCAAGACTGATGGCATAGTTCAGAAATATCAACTTGTGCAGTGTCTCTGTGTTTCTGTGGTACTTTAAACAGTGATTGTGTAATTATATTTGTAGAATGTTAGGCATTAAGTCTAATGAATAATTCTCTGTTTCTCTTTTATGAATCAGGTTGGTATTTTTCCTGGTGCAGAGTTATTAAACAGCTGTTTTTAGGTGTTGAAGACCCTGTAAGCGTGTTCCCAATAGATGTGCCATAGTTTTGAAAAGATGAAGCATAGTTTGAAATGTTTATTTTTTTAAAATAAAGATATGGAGAATACGTTACGTATTTTCCATAGAACGGACCAATCACTCTCTACATTATTGTTCAAGCACTTGGCCTTCTGCTAAGTAGTTAGACGGCCTCTGTAGCGTAGTTGGTTAGATGCCGGTGTACAGTGCAAGAGGTCCTGGGTTTGAATCCTGGTTAGGGCACAAATATGTTGTCGCTTCACCTCACGTCACCCTCATCAGCCTTTAAGGCCTTGTTGTAAAGAGCTCTCGCCTCTCTCCTGTTAAGTAACTACAGGTTGATTGATCATTTACATAGTACTTTCTGTTTCATATTTAAGGAATGTGTGATTCAGTAGCAAAATATTTGTACTTAATTTTATTACGATCTACTGGAGATGTTACTGAATACTGTAATGAACTAATAGTGTGGTTGGGTATCACTTGGCATCAATCCCAGGTGAGTTGAAAGACACGTGACCCTCAGGGCATTTAAATTGTGGTGGAAAAATGTTTTGTTGCAGTAATTGCATGACTGAGCTACAAATCCCTTTTTTAGGGCCAGGGAATTTACTAAGCGTGTTCTGTATTAGGAAATACACTCATGTGATATGCAGTTGCATACAGTGCTTTATTGCTCATATGTTTATACACTGCTTAACATGCACTTTACTCCTGCGATGAGTGCGAGCACTGCAACATGCAATATAATATCTTATTTATAAGAAACTTTTTGTCCATAAAATGTGATTTGTTTAAGTATCGTCAACTGGGTTTACTTGGGGTTGCAGGAAAATTTAGAATATATGTTCTTGATTTTTTTATTTCACACACAATAGCTGAAATAGTAAGAAGAAACATGAGGAACCATTACTGGAAATATCCTACTTAAATAGTCAGCATGATTTCTTCATTCAGAGCTGGAACATACAAAATGAAAATGCTTGAAAAAATTGTCCCAAGTTTTCCCACAGTTTCATGCAACCCGAGTTATAAGTTTTGTAAAAATTGATATTGTTTTCTGTCAGATTCAAGGAGGCAAAATTTACCTTAACAGTAATAACGTGGAAGTAGAGATGCTAAAGAAAACTAACAACAAGGGCTTCAGGATTGTAGTGAATCCTCCAGAGGAACATGACTTACAGACATCAGTAAACTGTGTCAGCTTGTTCGGTCGACTGTTGCAGTTGTGTACCACGGAGATGGAACACAACAAGGACTTTGGTGAGTGCAGACTTTGAATTTAGTCTTCATCAAACGCTATGTATTAAGTTGCATCTTCAAAAGTTATACAGTAGAACATGTTTAATTCGAAGCTGAGGGGACCTTTATATAATTTCGAATTATCCAAAAATTCGAATTAAAGAAAAACTGTCCAGAAATGAAAACGCAACAAAAATTACTATGCAATATATATGTATTTACATGGTTAAAGGTATTGTACATGTACAGCACTATATTTACAGTATGATTAAGGCTGTATGTACTACACAACATTCAACATAAGTATGTAACAGTATGTTCTAATTTACATTTTTGTAAAAAAGGTTGAAATTTTTGGCTGTTTTTTCGATTTGAGTCTTTCAGCTACTACAGAATCTTCAAGGGTATTGAGTGATTTAAAAACTGTATCACTTACGTTTTGCTTTGCCTCAAAGTACCTCCGTAGCTCGTGGATGTACTCCATCGTCTCTGTTGAAGTCGGCAGAGGTTTCACTGGCAGTTCAGAAGTTTCATTTTCTTCATCCGAAGATCCGCTACTCTGCACTCTGCTGCTCACA
>PNEQ01072613.1:0-33098 GCA_003012365.1 Medauroidea extradentata
TATATATATATATATATATTTATATATATGTGTGTGTGTGTGTGTGTGTGTGTGTGTGTGTGTGTGTGTGTGTGTATGTATGTATAATACCATTCAGAAGTTCGACTAAATGCATTCACTACAGGTACGTAAATTTCGCAGATACATTCCAGGTCAGGTTGAACGCCAATTATGTATACTTCATTGTCATATCTGTGACTTGTTGGCGGCTGTTACGAAACGCGTTTGACTACTGCAAGCCAGTAGTAAATAAGGAAATAATGCGAAGTGATATCGCTTGCTACCTGCTTGTACGGTTATAAGCCAATAGATAATCTATTGTGGCCAGTGGGTGTATAGGACTGACAAGTCTAGGCTGCTGCCAGATGAATCCGCGAAATTGACGTACCTCTAGCATTCACTAATTATATTCCAGTGTCCACAATGTTACTTCGTTGTAAGTGACTAATGTATTGTAGCTGGAGCGAATACACGATTTAATTCAAGCTGTCCATAGATACAACCCCGCTACTTACCGCCTCTTGGGATGTTTGGAGCCAGCGTCTCACCGGCAGTTTCGCCCTTGGTGTGTCCTCAGCCCTGCCCGGGCCCATTGTGCGTTTAATTAACTGGTAAACGTGCCTAAGTGGTTTCGCCTGTAAGGCAAGAGAAATGAGGTCTTTGGGGGAAGGGAAGGGGGGGGGACGTTATCGCAGAGGTCTTTGTTTCACCCTTCGTCGCTCTGACAGGGGTACAACTTGTTCCGACCCCTCTTCACCCGGCCGACCCTACCTGTCGCGATTACGAGATAACTAGTACTGGGGCTGGAACGTTTTGTGCCCGGGGACCAGTGACGCGAAGACCGTCGCTTGGAGCAGCACTGTCGCGAGTAGTAGGCTTGCCAACATCTTGCTCAGTGTTGCTACAGAATATGTTCAATGAAATGCAGTTTTGTATGGCATGGTTATAATTCTGCTACACAGCTCGGAAAATAGTTGCTTAATATTGCAATAAATGTCTGCTGTACGAATGATAAAAATTATGTTTTTGGGTGTACCGAAATTACTTTGAGGATACGAGATCCTTATTGTGATTTTACTGTAGTTTCGTTTACTCGTCTACTATTTTGTTAACACTGCTAAAATTTGCCCTTCGTGTAGCTTCTGCCGTGATATTGTGATTAAGGCATTAGATCTCAGTTGATTTTGTACTTCACACACACACACATACCCACACCAACGCAGCCTGTCTGGGAACTGCTTTAGAGAGTGATGAAACACCATTAAGAAAGCTAACATCGTTTAACGTTTCAATGTCTACGTAAAAGTGTACGTATCCTACAGTAAATGTACTCTAATAATATACAGCGTGAACCAGAATTCATGTGCCAAACTCCGGGACGGGATTACATTGACCAACACTATTGTGTGTTGAATATTAAGGGAGCTACGCGATGTTGTAAACAATATTTTTTAATGCATTTTTTAACTACTAGAAATTATAAGAGATGGAGCCACCAAAATTGGCATAAGGCTCCAAGGATCGGAGAAAATAGGGGTTTATCCATTAAATAGCCATGTATGTAGTATTTCAGTAATGGTTCCACCACTGTTATTTCAGAACATATGAACATGTTACGGATGTCAATTTTAACGAAGTAAACCTATTTTAAGCAGTTTTGTGTGTTGCAAAATCATACTACAAACATGCACGGATTAAAAGAAGTGTTTAAGTAACTGTCATGACGAGTTATTCAAAGATTCCGTTGCTTTGGGCGCCCTTCCACAGCCGCGCAAAATCTGCTTCAGTTTTCTTCTTCAATTTTGCGCCAGAGCTCGCGAGCGCGGATGCAACATTGTTGCACACAATCGCTTTCTAAGTAAACTCGACGTTAGTGCTGTTTCTGCACGAAGAAACTCTGCGGTGGTGGTACATAATAAGCCCACTGGACGTGGAGCGCAAGAGTCGATCATCTCCATATAGTGTTGCAGCATTATGCTACATTCTACAACATTTTGTCACTAACATTTTCGTCTCTAATTAAGCCAAGATTCGCATGGTGTGCTTATTACGCGTTTGTTTCTGAACATCCTGTATACCAGGCCTATACGTCCTGTGTATAAAATTGGCGAGTTTAGGTTATGTGAGGTTATTACACAACAAACGTTACTTATAAGTTTTGTATTTAAAATTGATATCAGGCGGCAATGAACATAATATTTACAACTGATTCAATGTCGGTACGTATAAGCTGGGTAAGCAGACCAAGAATTATGTGCCGTATGAATTCATTTACCCAAATTTGGTGTTGTTTTATCATATATATTCGAGCACACCTGGTGAAATACTGGTCGTTGGCGACAGCTAGTCTTCATAAAGACTGTATATATCAGTCTGTCCGACTGATGTTCAAGTGGTATTATGTCATCAGTAGGAGTAATCAGGGGCCGACAAGTTGTTCCATTCGAGCGGAAGTGACAACTAATCCGCTGGCAGGTGACAGCAGCCAATCGACATGACAGGACGTGGACGGCTGCCAATAGGGACTCGCCAAATCCTCACTGCAGTATTGAAGAATTTCCTTCCAGTGTTTTTTATTTAATTTTTTTACTGCCACTGCATACTGCATACCGGAGCCAGACCGTTTGGTTGGTTTGAAACGAGAGCATAAATAAGGCAGATTTACGCAACTATTTGCAATTTGGCAATTTTTCATAGGAGGAGGATGTTTCAAATGCATACCTAAGGTTACAAATATAGTGAACCATAGTACTCATAACATTTCAACCGATGAACCAAGGACTTGCGCTAAATTATGCATTATATTACAAACACTGTTAGTATTTTTTATGATTTAAAACTTTTTTACCATCATTTTTAACACATCAAGATACTTGTAGAAATTTTTCTAGTCAATTATGTGATAACTTTGTGTTGTGTAATTTATACAAGCATTAATAAATAACACTCTGGGCTGTTCAGCAAAAACCACCAAAAGGAAAGGAAACAGGAAATATAAACCCATATGGAAACATTCTAAGTAACACAAAACGACAGGTGAATATAATACTTCCTGTAGAGTAACTAAAGAAATAAATAAAGTTATTGTAAGAAATTTTCAAATGAAAAATCTTGCGTGCTCTTTCACTTTCCGTTAGTAAAATTCAGTACCAAATCTTGAAGTGGCTTGGGTACGTTTGACTAACTGCGGTATAGCTTGCAATAAAATATTTTAGATTTATTACGTCACATTTATTTGCAAAAATTAATACTTAACCACGAATTTAATTTAGCTTTCTAAATGTTGTGTTATTTTCTCGTAATTAAAGAAGAAATCAGTTTAAGTCAGAATATAGTACATCATTAATAGCCATGAAATATGTTTAACTCGATATTTTTTTAAATTTGCAATCAAGAACAGTAGTTTTTTTTCTGTTATTGCGTTCAGACTTAATTGCTCGAAGAATATACTAAAAACAGTAATTTGTAAAGTTATCGTAACTGCCCGGTTGAAACAGTACAAATTTTAAATGTGTAACTAATACAATTTAACTATTTTAATAATATTTTATTACAGAAGTACATAACAATACGGCGAAACTTTAACGATATCCTCCCAAAGTTTTGCTTTCAATATTTCTTCATCCTTCTCTTGTTACTTCTCTTTGAAAATAAATAAATGTATCACTGGGCATTGTCGCTCTATGTAAAAGGGTTTTTTGACTGACTCACTGTCACACTGAATAACATTTCATGGCAAAGCCCAAACCGCTGCACCTAGAAACGTGAAATTTTAGTTTGTTTCCATCAGGGCGTAGGCAAGCACTAAGAAGACATTTGTTTAAATCTAACCATAAGGAAATGAAAATGAGCGAAGAATATGTTTTCATTTATCGTCTATTGGATGCCAAAATACTTTAGGATTTTTGAAACTTTTACGCCTTTTCATGGCGAAATTACTTATAATGTGTTTTCCATTAAATACTTAAAAAATATATTTTTTTCAGTATTATTTGAAATTCAACCACTACGGGATGCAAAGAGGAGAAATGTGTTTATAATGAATCATTGATAGGGATCGAACCTAAAATTATATCGTTGTTATTTTCACTTCTTCTGGTTATTTATAGGCCCGTCTAACGTATAATATGCAATGTCAAAATATTTCAAAATTCGATTCCATAGGGAATGAAAATACGTGAAATATGGTCTCATTATATCGAAGTCGAGATGTCGAAATGCTCTTTGTATCAGGAATCCCTTACGTAAATATTTTAAAGCCATTTTAAAGAATTTCCCAAAAGGGGTGAAAAAGGATTGAAATAGTTTTAGACACTATATATATATATATATATATATATATATATATATATATATATATATATATATATATATATAACCTATTTAATTTTCAGATATAGACGTGATTTTTTAAAGCATGATTCTTGCTGTATAACTAAATAGGTTTTTTTCGACGTCTATGGTAGTTAAAAGTGGTGAAAAGTGGTGAGATTTTTTTTTTTAATTAATCGTCAATATACTTTAAACTTAACGGGCTACCGTCGTGAACTTAACTTCAAAAGGATACGTAAAAATAATTTAGAAGGAAGTAATTTTCGGATTTGCCGAATTTCGATCTCTATCGGATTAAATGACGGGAAATGTATTTATGTTCAATCATTGATATCTATAGCATATTTAATAATATGGAGTTGTTTCAGTACAGAATAATGATAATGTTAATTCCCGAAAATTTATTTCATATTTCTTCTTAATTCGTCACTTCAGGATAAATTATAAATGAGTTTTTAAATAACTGTCGGTATATATTGGGCCACACAGGTTTCCATTGTGATTTTCACTTTAATTGAATACTCATATATACACCATGTGTATAGACTATACATATATATATCAAGGTTTTTTTCAAAAGCTAACCTCACGTAAAAATGTTTCCATATACTCTCAATAATTATCTAACAATCTGATACATTTATGTGGAGTTTGCTATAGAATTATGCTTACAGAACTGCCTTAAAACTTACATATCTTTATCTGTATACAATAAACTCATAACCGCGTAATCGCACAATCCAAAAACCAAGTATGAACATCGAGGAATAATTTGCACTGTGACTAACATTTTGCAATACTATCTGCATGTAACGTGGTACGATTTCTTCCTTTTTTTTACGGGCCTGCATATGTTTCCTCTCAATTTAAAAAACACTGCCAAGATTATCTAGTATACTGCAAGTATTACGTGCGATCAAAGCCTGGGCGGACAACTAATCGTAAATAAATAAAACTGTAAGAACTAAAACTTTGTAAGTTACTTTTATGGGGACATTCGACAGTCAACCAGGATTACAATTCTGACTGTAGCCTCAACGACATCAAGAACCTTCTGCATTTTTGCTCATATAGGCCCAATGCATTCTCTCTTTCATATCTAGCTATTTATTACTTGTACTAGTAGTCACATAATAAGGATAGTTACCAAAATACGTCACCCTATAAGTGTATTACTATTGTTATTTAATGTATTCGAGAAAATTTGCAATTTAAGAAATAAAACATTTCGTAAATTTCATATGAAGCAAAAATGATTTGTATAAAATCTTATTTAAATAAAACATTCCTCACGCTCCCCACTTAATAGCAAATTAAATTTAACACCTATTATTAACCTTTGGTGACGTTGTTCTACAAATTTATTTCTTAAGCATAGTTGCGTCATTTACATCATAATATTACTTCACACAGATGCATCAAAACATGTCCAAGTCTCTTAGTAGACTAAACGCAAACACAGTTTAGTCTCTATACCAACGTTAGTTATGCATCAAACACAACCAATCTTAGGACACAGCTAAAACATGTTGGGGACTATCTCAAAAATACATATCAACTTTAAATTTATCAAGATTTTCAGGCATGTTTTAGATAAATACATATTAAAATGTGTTGCCTCAATTAAACTGCAAACATTATTGCATCGCAGTTCATTCAATCAAGTAGCAAACATTAGCTAAAAGTGTACTACAAGTGTAACTAAAATGTTAAATGTACTCCTACCTCCAGCAAATTTCGGAATATATAACACACATAAAGGGCTCTGAAATAGTTGCAGAGAATGTTAAATAAAACCTTTGTAGAAATCAAGGGAAAAAATGTTCTTATTGCCAATTCAGCGCATAATACATTTTTCACCTTGAAATTACTTGCATTTCACTAGGGGGTTTCTCTGTAAACTAATTGAGTATAAAAACATACCTAAATTTAAGTGTTATTAAAGTTACCTTCATTAAATTTTTTAAGAAATCTGAGTTAATAACAAGATCATACAGGTTGCCTGGCATTAATTTTTAACATTTCCCCTTTTGTCGGTCTCATACAGTCTCATTAAGCAGTCATCTACGAATGTTTATAGTGAAACTGATTTATCGATGTGTGTTTATACCTACAACTTACTGGCGAATGTAGATTTTAATTTATAATAAAAGTCAGAACTGTTTTTGGGTTCCGGGCACTGAGCTACACGTGCCATGTATCCCGAGAATAAATATTACATGCCTAGAAAAAATATCGACTCAGTATATGTGTCATGGCTGTTTTCCAAAACATTTCATATGTAAGATGTTAGCACACCGGAGCACGATACTCGAGGCCGTATCTCAGCTTCTTCCCCTATAGCGTTGCTTTCAGAAAGAAATGTAACCAGTTATATTCTACAGCAACTTATACTTTCATCAGCACGTAAAATATGTTCCCTTTTTTTTTTTTTTTTCATAAATGTCGTTGTTTGTTGTTCGTAGCACCAATTTTTCATTTGTATTTTAACCACGTGTATTTTGAGAGTAAAAAGAAAAAATAATAAATGATTCTAGCTATTTTAATATTTATATTTTCAGGTCTCTTCTGCGGACAACTGTTTCCAGCCATGAATTGGCTTAGCCTGGGCAAAAAATCTCGAGTTGCTATTCACGCTGTTTAACTGAATATTATTTTTTTAAATAATAAAAGAAGGCATACATTGAGGAACCGTCACATACATTTACATAAAATTATTTTGAACCTGTATCCTTATTTTAAAAATATGTAAGTTTGCTGAGTAAATAAGTAAAAGAAATATCTTTAAATTATTAACTGCCAGAAATAATGCAATATATTATTTGAAAATTATAAATTTTAATTAAATTTATTTTCTAAATTCGATAAAATGAGAGTATATATTCCAGTACGAAGTAGGTTACCTGAGTGAGTGAGAGATTTTTGGCCATCGATCAATGTCAAGGCTTTAGCACGTGCAGGGATGACATTAAGTAAGCATGGAGCAGCGCCAGATTGTATGGGCGGGGGAAGCGGTATCTCCCTGAGAAAAACCCGCCGATCAGCGGCATCGCCCGGCACGATTACCACATGTGAAAATTCGGGTACCGACCCGGATCGCCTTGGTGGGAGGCGAATGGTCAGATCATTCGGCCACCGCGGCCCCACTAGGATACCTGAAAAAAATAATGTTTAAAATACTTGAGGTTCATACTGAATGTAACGGATGTATGCATTTAACGGAGTCTTTGTTGGCAGATTGTGAGTTGCAATGAACGAAACGCCATCGTCTGACAACCAATGTAGCACTTAAACTTCATGGAGTTAGCTTGTCAAAAGTTTTAATAATAATTAACAGTTAGTGCAAAACACGACGATTTAATTACTGAGTGAGGTAGCTAAATGGTAAAATAATCTTATTGCGTTACGGAAGGCCAAGGTTTGATTCCCCAGTCTATATATCCTGTTTTCTATAAATTTTCGAAATCCCCCAGGTGAATGCTGGAATTGTTTCTAACTGGGCCATGGAATATTCTTCTTTGTTCCTTGTCTGTCAGATTCAATAACTTCTTCTCTAATGACCTCGCTTATTTGACATGTTAGTTGCGTTCAGCGTTATATAAGAGGTAATACCTACATTTTCCTAGCTATTCGCTGTCTTTCCCCCAAATGTTCCTCTTTTGAATAAACAATTTGTTTTGTTGCTGTGTTGCATAGTTAGAGCAGAAGTCGTCAAAAGTCATTTCCCATGCAAGTGTAAGGCAACTCCAAATGTCAGCAACAACATTCTAGTAGTTAACTCGCATTATTGATTGATGTTAGACAAATCGTATGTAAGTGTGGCATACGTAGTTTCAGGTGGGTGTTATTTTCATAGATAACAACAATAAGAATAAGTTCGGCGGTTTCGCGTAACAAGGTATTCGCGGCTAAGTACACAGTCCTCTTAATGGTCTGCAGACAGCTACGTTGTGTCAGACGTATATCATCAAATCATACATTCCACAAGAAACTACAGTATTTTCAAGGGTATGTTGGCACAAACATTTTTCGGGATGTACCATCATCTCTACTGATGTCACATTTCCTTTCGTACTCCTGTTAGTGTTTGCTCATTTTCTTCTGCCCAGCTGTTAGAATTTAGTAACATTTTGAAAGTTATTCCTTCCGTCTATTTGTTTGCTTCGCGCCCTTGAAGTAGCGTAAGAAAAAACTAAAATTTACTAAACTGAAGGAATTATAAACAATGTGAAAAATTTAGCAGGATAGTTTGGTGTCTGAATTATTACATATGTTGCTAGTGTCTGTTAGCTTTCAACAATTCTGTAAATGTACAACCTGTGAAATATATTTGTTAATGGAAGGATTCCTTTCAGAAATATTGGGAATGTATTTAATGTAACGCTTTCCATAACTACGAAAAACGTATCTGATATCTTTACTATACAAATGTGTCACTATATAAATGTGTTAACATGACCAATGTCGAATTTAAACGAAGTGACATTCGTTGCTGCGACCTAAACATGCCGTTCTTTGTGCCAACCAGAAAATCCACGTGGACTTCATTAACCTATTTAAAATTCAAATTTCAACAAACACACTTAAATTTATTTCATAAATGTGAATTTCATCAGTTTATAGAAAAAAGATACGTCTGTATAGTTATATTATTTTGTATGTGTATGTATAATATAAGTTATATTAATAGTTTACAACTATGCGCAAGTATGATATTTATTAAGAAGTTATGTCTCTTAGTGTGTAAATTATATGTTTGTATTCCAAGGCTTTACTCAAACGTAAAAAAAAAAAATAATGTTTTTTAATGTCACTTTCGAAAAGTAATACATAACATAATTGTGTGTATATATATATATATATATATATATATATATATATATATATATATATATATTTATTTATTTATTTATTTATTTATTAATATATACACACATATTTATTTATGTATACATATATAAACAAACACCTAAAATAAATTAATTTTATAAGTTAAATATAAGTATAGTCAAATACTTAAAATAGATAGTTTCATAATGTAAATTAAGGGAAGACAATTAACATAAAATGAGCATTTATAGGAAATTGTTAACAACTAATGTTATGATCCGTAAAACTGACAGAAGATGAATGCGTAAAAAAAAAGAAAATGTTGGTAATTCCACAATTTTATCGGGGTAATATTAACTGAACCGAAGATTATAATATTTCAACGTATTTTTTTTTTTTTTAAGTGCGTGAGGCATAAAGTGAGGACGCTTAGTGTGTGTGACGGCACGTCGGGGCACGATGAATGTTTGAAGCTGAGCGCAAGGTCGCAGTGGTGACCAGCGATGATCAGAGCGGGATATGAGCACAGTGCCGACCGCCCCCGGGATCCAGCACAGCTCGGGGTGGAATTAGCAGGGACGGGGAGTAAGCCGGCAGCTTTCTACTCGCGAGCCGACAGCGGATATTACCTCCACTAGAGGCAGTAACACGCCTGCTTACCAGTGTTACGACGTAGTTAGGCTACGATTAGCTCAGCACATTTTATAAAGTCTCGGATTATTTTCCTTAGAAAAGTTACCTAAATTCCAATTAACATTTATTGCAAATAAGGTCTACAGTAAACCGTTTTCTTTACAAAAAAAACATTTTTGAATAAGTTTTTCTTTGCTATAAAGAAATCTTGATAAAGTCAGTTCACTTAAAACTGAGCACTTTCCAACACCTATAATATCCAAAAACTGTATTTTATTTGGTGTTTAGTTTTGAGAGTGGTGAAAATTTTGTACTTTTTTTTTCAGTTTTATAGAAGTTTACATGTTACAAATAGTTAAGATTAATGCAAAACGACTGAAATAAACATTTCAGTACAGCTAAGTTTATCTTGATCAGACTATATAAGAGAATTTCTCAAAGTGAGACGGACGGTAGTTAAGCTCATTGTGTATACAGGCGATGAGGTAAGTAATAAACGAGTAAGAGTCAGTCTTACAGCCTGCGAACTATCGCGGTCGTTGTACTCCTGCAGCATGCAAATTAGATCTGTAATAGTATGTATTACTGCATGTTTTGAAAGCCAAATTATTAAAATTAAGACGGCAGGATGTATTCATCTCCTTTCCTTTAAGAGTACGTGGTAGATAAATAAGCACTGAAAACATAAATTAAATTCTACGCTTTTTTCGAAGCCAATATGGATAATATACTCAATGACAATCCTAGATATTGGTAGCTGCCAAATTTACGAGAACATATTTAAACATAAATACTAATACGTTACGCATGATATCTTGCGCCGCAGTTAAATGCACGAGGTTCCGGCGTCAGAGATTGTGCCTCAGAAGTTCGTAACACTGGAAACAGATTTGTTTAAAACGTTGGCTAAAACTATTGTCTGGGATTGCTATTGTTTAATTTTCGCAAATTGGCTTCAAGAAACATACAGTTATAGATTAATGCTTTCAGCGTTTAATTATGCACCACACCCTCTTAAACCAATGCTATAAAAGTGCTTTTTTTTATATAGCATTTTCTCCTTAATAACATATGATATGACTAAAGTACAAAAGTGGCGTCTGCAGATGATATTTTATTTTCCTTTCCTGTAAAGATACACCGAGCAAAGTGGCGCAATGGTAACACGTTGTACTCGCATTCGGGAGAATCCGGGTTCGATCCTCGGCTCCGGTCATTTTGATTTCGGTTTTCAATGGTTTCACGAAATCACTCCAGATGGATGCTGGGATGGTTCTACAACAAAGGCCATGGCCGACTCCTCTCCCAGCTCCTGTCATTGTACCTAGTTGTATCACCGTCTATAACGACCTCTTTGTAGACGAGACGTAAAGCCAAGTAACCTTACCTTGCCCATAGAATAGATCTTTACGGACGTATAAGTATGAACGCAAACAATTTTACAGAAAACATCATGCTTGAGATTCCTCTAAAAGCATATATACATTTTCAAGTGGCATGTATCTGGTGTTACAGGAATATGTACAGTTTTCTTTAAGAACAACTGTATTTTCTTTGTATAAAATGCAGTGTTCTTATCGACATTGCGGTATGTCATAAAATAACTATTTTGAGGGCAACTGTTACTTTATACTTGAAAAAAAGTTGCATTAATTTTCAACGACATTTGTTTTTTACCATATAGAGTGTTTTTAGAGTGGAAGATTGTTTTTGATAGAACAATTACTCTTTCGTAAATAAATAACTCTTCAGTTTCGGACACTTATGTTTTAGCACTGCTAATAATGGAAACCATCCACCTGGTGAGAAATTATTGAAACTATGGCGTTGAAGAAAATGTAAGTACTGTTCTCTGCGGAACTTCGTGAGTTATTTTCATGGGTATGAAATATATGTACACTGTAAAATGATGTAAAACTAAGCTGTGAAAAAGCTATTCTCAAACAATCCTCTCTAAGATCGCCAGCATAAAATATTTACAATAATCAGATTGTGGGTTGGATATTGTTATATAAGGTATTTGGTTTAGAGTATATCAAGAGTCACAGATAAATCAAGTCAGTCAAACAAGAACATTGAGAACTGTACAAACTGTTTATGCCGTCCTGTGTGAAACTTGTTCCGTCAGTAAACTACACGTATCACTTATAATATGTATAATCATCGAATTTTTTGTTGTTGTTATATTTCCTTCGTCGTAGATATTCTGTGTCTTCTCATAATTATTTGTCATAATTTTGTTTCTAGTTTTAATGCTATTGTTGGGGTAATTGATTTAAACTTTTTTTTATTTGACAAAGTACTTCTTGGAATATTTTATGTTTTACCAAACACCTCATATAACAATAATGGACACTCCATATAATTATTGGAAACATTTTTCTGCTAGCGAACCTGATGAGAAGTGTTTGAGATTAGCCATTTTAAAATTTGTTTTACATGTCCTTGCATTGTACATATTTTTGATGCCCATAAAAATAACATATGAAGTTGCACAGAAAACATTACACATATTTTATTACATACCATAGTTTCAATAATATCTCACTAGGTGAATGATTTCCATTCTTCGCAATGCTAAAACATAGAAGTGTCCGGTATTGTAATATATATTTGGCTTACTTATATTAAATGTGTTAACTACTGCGAAATCGGCTTTTTTTATAATTATTTTTTGCTCTTGGAATTCTGGTGCGATGTACCACTGCAATGGCGTTTGACTAAAATGTTTTACCAAATAATTAATCCCATTGCAAGAATCATTCGAAGACAATTTAAGTATACCACTTCGTGCAAGTTATTATTCGCAGTCCCTTATGCCTTAAAAATCCTCAACATGCGCGTATTCGCATAGGTAAATACAGTTTAAATTTTTCAGTACCATGAAATCTGTACAGCCCCATTAAATCGCCGTTGAAAACGTCTGTGTAACCCAACTATCTCATTATCGGTGTTAACCTGACTACATCTCTGCCTCAGTCTTTCACGGTGTTAACTTACTACAGGATTACTTTTCCACATATCCTTCATCCAACATCACTCCTCTCGTCTTAGTATATGTCCAGCCCATTGGGATTTTCCATTTCTTTTTTACTTATTACACTTGAACTCTTGTAGAGGCCTTCATCTCCCTATTTTTTTTTTCCTTTTCTTCTTGATTGCGCGTAGGCTAATATAATTTTCGTAGATAGCCTCCACGTTTACAACAGTACTGGGCAGTTAAAAAATTGTTCTGCGTAAATAATAGTTTATTATTTCTTCGTTCTTACAGGTGCAGCGAAATTTTACTGCCTACAGAATATTTTCAACCATTCATGGGATTTTACTGTTGGCTATCAGAATATGAAAAAAATTATATGAAATGGCAGTGAAGACTCAGTTAACGTACATCAGTAGCTGCCATCTAGCATTAATAGCATCGCTACGAGATCTGAATTGCACTTATTATATCATGATTAAGGCACAAACAAGCCGTATGGTATAACCACGTATTATTTTTATAGTTGAGTTAAATTTACAACTTGAGGCCATGCTCCCATTTGTTAGAATTGATTCAGTGATAGCAAACTTTAAGTCTGTACGACAGCAGGTGTCCAAAATCTTTTTGACAGTTTTATAGAAAATTGTTTTCACAATGCTGGCTATTTTTCCAGCCACGTTATGCTACGATTTTAGCCACTTATGTAACTATAAAGTTTTTGTTAATTTACTTATAAGTCGAAACTGTAAGTGATAATAGTCTTGGAAAAAAATAGCTGTCACGGTCAGAATGGTATTTAAACAAAACTTCCGAACATATTTGTTATACCTGCTCTCGTTCAAGCTAAATATATGTATATATATATATAAAACGATAGAAATAGATGAGCATGTCATTAACCAATAGCATCCTGTACCCAGCCACACGAAAAAACAAGTTACCAGCATAACTGATAAGCCTAATTTCCTTAAAAAGTGTTCAAATTAACCCTGAAGGATAAAATCGTTATATGCATAGATGAATATTGAATAAAAATATTAATACATTAAGATAAACGAAATATAAAAATAATAAATCAGCGTACTAAGCAATATACCCATACCCACTTTGATTAAAATGAGGAAAAACTTGTCTGAAATGTCTTTCTATCATAAAGATAAAAAATTTCAAGCAGCTATCAAAAATTTCTAAAGGATGAACGAAATACAAAAAGTCAAGTCATCTAACTAGAATATACATGCCGGGATTAATGAACTACCGAAATTTATTTTCCCAAAGATGTCCTTTTACACAAAATATATGACATGGTCACCATTATACAAATATGAACACGTGATAAGCAAAATATAGTAAAGTAAAGTCAGCTTTGTAGTACTGGCCTATGTGTACCAAGTTTAATAAAATAAAATTAAAAAATTAACTCATATGGCATATAAAGCAAGAAATTTAATAAATGGCTACCATTATGTAATAATATGCTAAATATATATTAATAGCAGCAATGATTTAAATATGAACACAGAATAAACGTAATTCACATGAGTCAATGTAGCTTTGTATGCAGAATACGTGTACTAAGTTTAATGAAACACTTAAAAATATTTCTTAAGACACGTAATACTATGTTAAAACTATAAAAATTTCCGCCATGAAGTAAATATCAAAACAGGAAGAACGAAATACACAAAAGCCAAGTAAGATCTGTATGTAGAGTATGTGTACCAAGTTTGACGAAATTCTTAAAAATTCTTCCTAAGATATGTAAGACTATACCAAAAATAAGAAAATGAGCACCATTTAAAATATGATCACAGGACAAACAAAATACACAAAAGTCAAGTCAGCTTTGTTTGTAGTATAAGATTACCGAGTTTGACGAAATTCTGAAAAATATTTTCTAAGATATGTAATAATATGCCAAAAATATGAAAATGTCCGTCATTTTGATAATATTAACACAGAATAAACTAAATATAAAAAAAATCAAGTCTCTTTTGTTTGTGTTAAATGTTTACCAAGTTTGATGAAATTCTTAAAAATTTTTCCTAAGATATGCAATACTATTTTAAAACTATAAAAATTTCCGCCATGAAGTAAATATGAAAACAGGAAATATCTAATATACTAAAGTCATGTGAGCTTTGTATGAAATTCTTCAAAATCCTCTCTAAGATATGTAATATTATGTCAAAAATATAAAATTGGCAGCCATTTTGAAAATTTGAACACAGGATGAAAAAAATACACAATATAAAAATCATCTTTGTATATAGTATGTATGAACCAAGTTTGATGAAATTCTAAAATATGGTTCCTTAGATAACCAGCTTGATATAAAAATATTAAAATGGCAGCCTTTTTGAGTATATGAACATAGCGTAAACGAAATATATAAAAGTCAAGTTGTGTACAAAGTTTTATGAAATTCGATCCACTGGCTCGGATGGGGAGGGGGGACACACACGGACACACCTACAGACACACACAACACACGCACACACACAACACACACACACACACACACACCGACACACAGGCAGAAAGGTGGTTTCATTAGCCCTACTTTTTCTTTCAGAAAGTAGGTTAAAAATTATAATTAAATCCTTCCGGAATCTAGTAAACAGTCGATGATGGCAATAGAGTTGTAACATTTTATATTGGTTTAAATGTTAATAATGTTGCTAATTCGTGCAAAGAAAGAAATTTAAAACACTTGACATTCAAGTTAAAGCAAAACGTTCATAATTATAAAATGGCATATACAGACGTCTGTAACGTATTACACGAAGCGGAATGGTACTATCCGACTGACTATAAAAAAAAACTAAGCAAGGCTTTCAAAACTTCTCACGTCATCACGAACCCCATATAGGCACAGAAGTTATCTTACAGGCTTTGAAGGAACAGCAGCAACAAAAATAACGTGGTCGTATCTTTTGTACAGCAAACAATTTAGTAATCAACGCAAAACTTTAATTATAATCCAGGCTTATGTTGGGAAGTAAAACCGCAGGTTTTGGGTCTCGTCGAAGCTGCTTCAAACTCGACGTTCCGCAACCACCAATCTCGAAACTCAATTTCCGCCAGACGGAGAGAGATTAGCATGATAAAGTTAGGTGAACTCGCGCGGTATCATATAGACACTTAGAAAACACTTAGAACCTGTGGAAACAGCAGTCATTGGCCATTACGGTCACGTTGACGGATTAATTAAAGGCGGTTAGAAAAATTATTTTGGCTAGCACGGGCAACATTTCAACACAAATTATCTGAGTGCAATTTACTGCGTACATAAAGTCACCCAAGTTAACTCGACTGAAAACTCGGTCAAACTACTGGCAAACACTGCTTGCGACCAAAGTAAAATGTCGTTTGTAAACGACTCACAAAACACGTCTTAAAGGAATGTAAGAATGCACGGTATTAAAAATATATCCGGGGAAGAAGTACGAAACTAATATTGAGTATATTAAAGAAGGAAAGTGTTGTGCTGATTTTTGATACTTACATATGATTTATTTTTTATGATGAGATCGAATCCATTATAATCTTAAAAACAATCATTATTCTCTATAGTTTTGATATTACTCTGGAATTTGCTTCTGAAAATCAAACTACCTACAAAAATGTTCCATCTGTCATCGTATTTCGTAAAATATTTCACAAGTATACAACATGTTTTTTGCTTATTTCGAATTCTCTCAATTTCAAAACACCAAATGGCTTGTTCGCGTCCGATAACCATTTGGTTAATGAATGGTTATCGAGAAAATCTGGCCACGTGACAAATCAAACGTAGTTAAAGCTAGAAGGTTACTTTTCGTAAGCACCTGAAGAGGTTTCTCGCAACTATGAAGAGGTGTTACACTAACACTCGTAGGAAAGAGGAAATGTGGCAACGGTTATACGAGTTGGAGATGTGAGGGAGGGGAGCGGAAGGGTAGTAAGTTGAATGAATGAAAAATTCCCGAGACATAAATGAGGGAGGCAAGAACTTTAAACTGATCTTCCAGGGGCATAAAAGACACGTATGCCCGAAAACTTTTATACGTGATATATTTACACGAGAACACATAATAGTAGCTATATAATTTTTGCTGGTAATCGCTGTATTATATATATATATATATATATATATATATATATATATATATATATATATATATATATATATATCAGCGTATGTAGTGTTTTCGACGCAAAGTCAGAGAAGCAGAAGTTCAGGACAGACAATCGTAGGCTTCTTTTGTTTAAATATATAGAAACATATACACTTTACAACACAGGCAAAGGTTGGGTAAACAAACCTTGAAAACACGCAAAACTTAACTATATTGGTCTAAACTATTTATGTATTTTATCCGACTATACACGTTTCTTTAGTTGACAAAATCTATCTCACCACAAAATCTGTATTTAATCGGATTATTGTATAACTGTATGGTAATGTACAAATATATGCATGGTCTTACGTGATATCGCTCGCAAACAAATTTATACCTTCGTTTCTCTCTTTCTCCCTCTATATTATAGGCCTATATAACTCAATTTAGTATACATGTGTGAGTATATCTAAATATGTTTTTGTTCCCATTACTGAGATTATAAAGTTGGGAATATATTACGTTCAGTCCTATCCTCGCCGAAAGACCTTGAGAACAATTTAAGTTCATACGTTGGTGTTTATTTTCAACGGCAAATAAATTAAGGAATATTACAGAAAAACAGAAAACTTTATTGCCTCTTTTGTTCAATGAAATGTTTACAAATTTACCCATTTATTCACTATACGGAGGTCTGGCTCAAGTAGATAAAATGACGTCGCAATACTTGGATGTCTGTGGTAAAAATTGGATCTTTTTAATACAACCTGTAGAGTTCCTGATGAAATACAAAATCTATTAAAATTCTTATAATATGAAAAATGTCTGACGCAAAGAAGTTAAATTACTTTGCTGCTATGGTGAGTATTAGAGATAAGCAAATAAAAATAGTAGATAGTTGGACACCATTAGAAAATGAATTTTAAACTGTAAATGAAATTACCAATACTGCAAGTTTTAAAATACTTAGGTTTATTACCATGAAAATCAAATTTACTAATTTTGTGAGGTTTTTAAATTAAGTCAGAAATAAAATATCTAGAATCTCTCATACTATGGGTACACACATATTCCAACATCATTTAAATATTTCCGGGTTGAAGTTCTTGTAGTTATGTAAAATTTGGTAGCTCAATAAATGAATAGTTTGTCCGGCTAGCAAACTCAGTCGCAGAGGCATAAGAGAACTTTCTCCCAAACCTCTGGGTATGGCAGTAATACAAGTTCCATATCAATTTGGTCTGAATTTAAACATTATTAAAGTCAATTTAAATCATTATCTGGTTACTTAATATTCCAGAAATTTTAACGCAAATCAAGTTTTAGTTCTCAAGAGAAAACGCATAGGCACTTTAAAACAAATAAGCTGGTACAAAGTCAACTTAAATAGCTCAGCTTATAGTTTGCTCACAAGATGTCTTCATGCTCACTAAAATTATTAAAACTGGTACAAATTTTATTACTTCCTCTTCTTAAGATGACTCAAAAATATACTGCTATTTGCTGGCCTAAGTACTTTTCCTGTAGTGCCCTAGTAAATTACGATGGCGGCAGATATAACACCCAGGCCATCGTAGAATCTGCCGTGGTCCCTAACAGTTCGAAGGTTCAGGGAGAAAGAAAGAATAATAACTATGACACTAGCTTCAAACAATGCCTTTCAGGCTCAGAAATATAAACTTACTTAAGCAAGGAGGAAGAAATCCTCTCCTAAGACATAATATGAACTAGTGCTCAATAAAAACCATAGTCAATTAAATTAAAATGTACATAAAATATTGTGTGAGATTTCCTAACATATAAAAAATCTAATTTAAAATAAAATTTAATAATTATTGTAATCAGGTAGGGGTTCAAATTTATAAGTATTAAAATACATGACTTAATTAATATCAATTAAAATTCACACACACAAATATTACCTTGAAGTGTCTATTAAATAATAAAATCAATAATTAACATAAAATGTACTGTAATACTGTTACATTTCTGATGAAATAAAAAATCTGTTAAAATTCTGATAACAGGAAAAACGGATGACGAAAAAATCGAAAAACAAACACAAAACTCTGTTATAATAAAAGACTCTCAGACGCTTCGTCGGATCGTTCATCGATCGTTGACGTTCGTTGACGAGGAAATGACTTTCCGATGAGCAAAAAACTTTAATCATAGGTCAGAACTAGATAACAATGCAGTATTAACTCATTTTCTTATCTGTATGTTTGTCTGCTCGATACAAATTTACTTGTTTAAAATCGATTGCGAAATTTTAAACATACAAGATTAAGAAACATAAGTTAATTCAATTAAACATATTTTAATACACTACGTTTTTCGAACGAACTACAAAGTAAAATTCGATTTCTGCTATGAAAATAAATTTAAAATTTTCAACGAAAAACGAGAGTCACATGAATAGATAGTTGATAGTAATGACTGTAAAGGGTAGTTGACGTTAGAAAATCTCACATAACAGTTTGTATCATTAGATGAACTATTCATGCATTAGTTTTCTGTTGCATGTGTCCTACGTTTTAGTTTTAAATCATACAAGAAGGTTTGATTCCCGGCGGGGTCAGTCCCCGGATTTTCGCATGTGGGAGTCGTGCCGGACGATGTTGTTGGTCGGCGGGTTTTCTCGGGGATCTCCCGTTTCCCCGCCCTTTCATTCCGGTACTGCTCAGTACTCATCTCATGTCATCCGTCACCAACGCTTAAGACCTCGATGTTAAACGCTGACCAGAATCTCTCACTCACTCCTACAAGAATTTATTTTTATAGGAGAAATGATGTTATACTTTCTAAATCTGTTGTAAAATTAAAAACGTGGTATAGTTATGTTTTTATTTAAATAAATTTGAACACTGCATTACCTCCTTAGGAAATACACTATTATTAATCACTACAATATTTTGTACAACCGAAGGGCTGGAGAGAGCGAAGAGGTTGTGGGAGAGAGAAAGGTAGCTCCAGCTCTGCAGTGAACGTGTAAGGATGTATATTTATTAAAACTTCTGTCATTAAAAAATACAACGACAAAGTATATTTTTCACAAATTCGTAGACCAATGCATTTATTTTTGACAATGGGCCAATGCTAGCTAACAACCCACGGTTACATAAAAGGACTGTAGCCATTTCTGGATATCTTTGTTCGTTTCTTCGTTTTATCGTTACTCGTTTTGTAGTTTCAGTCGTTTTATGTGACTGCGGTTTGTCTGCGACTCGCTAGGAATGGCGTATACCCGGTTAAACATGCCAATTTATAATACATCCCCATTGCAAAACGCATTCAGTGATCATTTCACAAATTCATGTAGTAATACATAATACTGTATAATTCAAGTATGTGCTGCAACGACCAGTCAATAATCAGTTTCACTATTACATTCACGCTAAATTTATGTTACGTGGTGTTCATATAGTTTTTGTTTCGTTCGTGTAGCAGGTGTAACTTTGAAGTAAAACAATGTTAAATGAAAAGTGATGAGGTAACATTATCGCTTCGTAAAATGAGACAGAGAAAGGTAGCACAACGATAACATATTGGTCTCGCATTCGGTCCAGTCATACTGATTTTGATTTTCCATTGTTTCCCGAAGTCACTCCAGGCAAATGCTAGGGTGGCCCCTTAATAAAGGCCATGTCCGAATCCTTTCCCAGTTCCTGTCACTGTTCTAAGTTGTGTGTCACTCTCTGTAATGACCTCGCTGTCAACGAGATGTAAAGCCCACTAAACTAACCTAATCGTAAATTGTGATGGCAAGGGAATGAGGATGTATCTTCAAATACCGTAGGGAGTTTGTGTTAATGAAAAATATATAACTTCTCCAAGGAACCGCACCGTGTGAGACATACGTAGGGACACGACAGATTGTACGACCGAGACTAACGTCAGAACTTCCTATACGTGGCTTCTACGGTACCCATAAAGAACACCTGTGCCCCGAAATAAGCGACTATGTGGCCCAGATGAATGGTTCAACTTGTCGTTCAAGTGACGTAACTTCATGCGCCAGCAAGTATCGATCGAGAAACTTCAGCCAAACAATATGGCTTCTTGCAAGCGCGACAATATAGCTGAAAGAAAGGACATGTTACAGAGCCCGTCCTGATGTGGAAGCCTAAAACCTTGCAAGATGTTGTTCTGGTACCAGGGAATTGGCACTAAATATTTTTTGTTAACTCAACTGCTGTGTGCGTCTAGCATAACACGAATAGTAATATATTTTATGACACACACAAATTGTTTGTCTACTACTGACTTTGTCAAATGACTAATTTAACAGATAAAGTTTATTACAAATTTTCCTTTCAGTGATGTCTTCTGTGCTTATTGCAGTGTGTGTGGATATACATATAATTCTCGTGTCACAGTGTTTGTTTCCATACTCCTCTGAAACGGCTTAACCGATTTCAATAAAATTTTGTATGTACATTCGGTAGGTCTGCAAATAGGTTTTCATCTATTTTTTATACTCCTAAGCGCTTTTCTTTAGTAAATATGTTTCATTTAATAATTTTAGAACCCGGTCGATAACTGTGTAAGTGATAATTGACCAGTTATCCCCACGAGCTGATACCAGTCTATCACCCAACCAGGGGTCGCTGCTGTATTATTATTATTATTTATTAATTTCTTTATTATTATACCTCTTCCATTTATATACCACGTCCTTACACACTTACAATAAGTTATTTATGTGACAAAACAACGTTTGTCGGGGCAGCTAGTGTGTGTGTGTGTGTGTGTATATATATATATATATATATATATATATATATATATATATATATATATATATATATATACAGAAATACATGCATAATAAAAGAGGCGACTCCATGTTTCCGTCGCATAGTATGGGATGGCGTTCACACTTTATTCCCTGCTTACGTGTCGTCATACATCTGAATTGAATCCGGAAGGCAAGTGTTCCATTTGTAGTGGTTGTTGAATTATCGACACTTAACATGTTCATTACCATAACTTCCACGGTGGTATTACGCCCATACTATTGACAATAGAGGCGTGGTTCATGTATCTGTTACTCTTGATTTAGGTCTGGCTACCTGTACCCGCGAGCATTTTCGCGATTTACATTCCATTCTGTATGTGTGAGTAGGTGTGTGATTTTCATCAGAGATTATAAAGTATAAGAACAATGTGTTACAATCAAAAGTACGGGAACAGGGAGGATGAAATCTACAGGAGATACTGAGGTATAAAAGTGCAAGTCGGTGTACGTGGAATATCTTTCGCGCAGTAACAGCAAATTTTTCTTGATCGGTCGCCTCCGGTACTTCCGTTGGCCGTCTGTACACGCAACATAACAACACCAATATGAGCATTTAAAAAATTACTCATAAAACAATCCGTCAATTAATTTAAATTAATAATTTCCTTTTTTTATAGACACTGAAATACAGCGGTGTACCACTAACTAAACCTGATTGTTGGTTGGGAAATGAAACAGAATACAACAAAACAGAAGGCCCCAAATTATGATAATCGTGTATAAATTCAAACACTGAATTTAAACGTGGCAAAATTTTAAATTTTTTACCTGCCATTTTAGTTGTCACATATGTAAACAAAACGTACATAAATTTTGTTACAATCACTTTTTATATTTAAAATTTCCTAATGTTAAATGCATACTTTGTTTACTTAACTGTCCTCCTATGCATTTAAAGGACAGTATTAATTTTAAGCTAAGGTTTTTTTACTTTTTGAGGCATCGTTTTATGAACCAGGGGTTTTTATTTTTAATTTAAGTTTTGTTTGCAGCTTTTTAAAGTCGAATACTTCTACAACTGTTGAAAATACAGGATTATTCAAAGTAATATTAATTTTCAAGCAGTTATAAATTATTTAATTAATTGTCATATTACACCTACTGATATACTAATACGCAATTAATTTTATTAGCGCACGTAATTATATTATATTACGTAATTTTCTCAGCAGAAAAGAGGGTAGCATAGTGTCAATAATGCTTCATGGCGAACAATATTCATAAATAAAATATCAATCTTCTGAAATTTGTATGCGTGTGTAATTTATACTATCATTTAATATTTGTTATGATAACAATATGAGCTATACACTTGTTTGTAAAGAACGACAATACTAAATTACTTAAGACAAAAAATTGGCTGTTTATTTTGGTAACAGAGAAGACTCCGCTGATATGTACACACTCGAACAGACTCTGTGATTTTATTACTCGCCGATATTTGTGTTATGTTTTCGACTGGACCACAAGCGACTGGTCAAGCTACGGGAGAACTATAAATTATTTGTTCAAAGTGTTTACCGCTACAATCCACGACAGTGGAAGACGTAGAGCTACCGAATAGATTGGAGTCTAGTCTCTTGTCTGAAAAAAGAACGTAAAATTTACAGGACTCTATGAATTACAGAAACTACGCGCTTGGACACCGCATCTCGTCCAGATTACCATATAATTGCAGGACCATCACATTTACAGACGTGTACCAAAATTCAAGACAATTGAATGAATAATAAAAAAATACTGAAGAAGGAAATATAGTACATAGCAAAAAAAAAGTATTTATATAGCGAACAACCGAAGACAAATTAGAAAATCAGAAATAAATATGTCTATGTAACTCCCAGATAAGAGCTCATAACTTTTAAGTAGCTGGACAGATTTTCATCACATTTAGCCATCCCGAATAAAATAACTCACAATTCAACAAAGAAGCGTGTACAATGGTCTATCCGTTTCGGAGCTACAATCTTCAGACAGACACACAGAAAGACAGATATTCATAACAGTCTCCTTTTTCACTGCGAGGGCTGTCATAAAAAATAATAATTCAGAAAACGAATGGACTTATGTAGTTTAATATTTTGTATGTTTTTATTTCTCTTACTTGTTAGATGTTAGAATGATGTTATTGCGCACAGACCGCTTGTATACAAAACCACAATAATATTAGCCTGGGCAGGGAAAATGTTCAGCAAGAGGCGTTCAGTTAGAAACCCGAGTAGATTATTCTGTCATTCAACATGTCACAAGACCCGGAATTTCTTGCAGTGATTTAGACATGTCCAGAATATCAAGTACATCTGGTCACGTGTGGTCACGAGACAGTGTAAGAACATCTTGATTTAGTAGAATACGTGAACATGCATCATTGCAATGATATTCTGTTAAGAAAATAGAACGCGAGACAAGGACAACAATGTAAGGAAAACAAGCTGATTTTTTGCTACAGTCGACACCTACATTAATTAGAATAACGACGTGTGTAAAATACCATACGTTATTATGTCAAATCGTAAAAAGTAAACTAAAAATAATAATCATCGAAAGAAAGAACTAAGTAAAAATAAAAAAAATTAAGGACAGCAGAATTGCGACAGCACAGAAAATAACTTAGACAAAGACGATGTCACTATACCAGACGATCCAACACGAGGCTAGTCGACAGAACGACGAAGACACAGAGGAACACAGCACACTTTGACAGGCAAGCTTGCAGCGACGTTACAGGAGCTGATGTCTGTTTCAGTCTTCGGGAGAAGACTCCCGAACAAAACGTCACTACAATATCAACCAGGAAAATCCACTGCGTTTTATGCCCCTTCATTATTGTGTTGTCCAGGCCTGCTGAGTCTGCAGCGTCATTGTTGGGTTCTCTTGTTTACTTTCTGTAGAATTTTCTCTTTCTCAATTTTACTATGGACAGGACATTATTTACATATACATGTGTATATATGTTGACGTAACGCATTTTTTACTGTTTTATGTGCTATTTTCTTTATATGTGTGTGTGTTGAATAAAGCCAAAATCAGCTTGTTTCCCTTCATTCTTTTCACATTCTTGTTTTTCTGAAACGATACAGCACTTATTGGAATATGGCAACAGTAAGGCAACAATATATATATTTTTTACCATTTCAAGAAATCTTCAAGGATAGGTATACCGCAACCCAGGTTACTTGATATAACTGCCAATACGTAAATGTGACACTGTGCTGTAAATGCAGATTTTTTAATTACATTGATACATCAAGTATATATACGTTGAAAATTATTTCCGCTTTAGACATACCAATATACCCCAAAAAGGCAAAACAGAGGGACATTAAATTTTAAAACGTATGCTATGTTTGCAGACCGACACGACACAAATATAACATTTTATTTCAAACCTACTGGCCATGCGGCAGTTTTCGTCATGATGTCATCAGAAGTGTGTTGTATTTGATCGTCGGTTCATTTCTGAACGTAAGTCGTGTTGTTCTGTCAAGCTCCGTAGTTTCATCTTAACAACAACAATAACTTGTCGGCAATAAAGGAGATATGCATGAAGACAAGTAAAATAGTGCAAAACTAATTAAAAAGTCTGATCATAACGTTTACAGAAAATTCTGTAACCAACCGTCGCAAGTGACGATTTCTTTCTCAGATGTAGTCGTAAGTTTTTGATTAGCGAGTATTATAATAATTATAACATACTAAAAAGATCATTATAAAATAAACATTTATGTGTATACCTTAGTATTGTATTTATGAAAAATCAACAGTTACACGTGCAGTTATATTAAAGTACACAAATATTGAATCATGAGCAAAAATATTGGTATTTAACTGCTTGGTAAATGCCCAATTTTAAAATTATGAAAACACAAAAGTAATTATCCTTTACTTGAATGTTGTGCTCTATAGCACAAGTTAGTACAGAACTCTTAAACGATTGTGTAATACAAGCTGTAGAGTCAATCGGAGTACATGCTATCTACTACAACCCCTTGGCCAAGAATAAGGCAAGGGAAGTCGCTGCTGTAACAACTAAAGTTAGGGGCAGGGGTACAGTTGTGTGTCTTGAGTTTCCCCGACTCTATAACAACGAGAACTAACTTGTTAACGGTTTCGTCATCGTCACAAAGCAGGAGCAAGTACATCGATCAGCTTTCCTGTTAGCAAGCTGTTGGTTGCTCCAGTGACACGCCAGCTTCAACATTCTTCAGGCGTGCCTTCTTTGGTCGTTACGCCCTTTAAAGCTGATACCTTACACTTTATATCCTCTATTTAACTATCATTAATGTATGTATTCAGAAACGTTATTCTAAACTCTTGGGATGCATTACGTGTTATGCACAGAGCAAGACAGCAAATAAGGTAGGTTATTTCTCTCCAGAATTTATACTTAAGAATTTAATTTCTTCTGTATGGATGTCGGTTTATATTATTGTATTTATTTATATGTGTGTAAAGTCGACAGAAATAGATGAACTCACACATCATTCGACTGATCAGCAGGAAATTATACATATTTTTCTTATTTTTCATTGAGAAGGTTTTTATGCTATCCAATTTACTCCAAACTCGTGACTAGCTGGCAATGCAGCGCAATCAACTTCTATACCGTTCCACCTATCGGCATTAAAAATTCGAATATATTCTTATATGAATGTTCATTTGTTCGTTCGCTTTCGATGCGTTCCTATACCATTCATCCTATTGGCGAAAAACTTTCGAGAGTTTCTACGCGTGCGCCGCGAAGGTTTCTCCTAAAAGAAAATATCAGGGGGTTTTGTTCAAAACAGCCTAAATGGGTCAAGCGTAGTATCCAAAAGTATTTAATGTGCACTGAAACGCTTGCCGGGAAAACTATCAAAATATAAAATCAAATCACTTTGTTATTAAATAAAACGTCTCTAAACAGTATTTTAAGGAAAAAATATTTTAAGTATTTGAAAGCACTTAAATAATTTCAATGTAAAGCCTGTTTTAAGTGTAGCCTTTCTTCCCAGAATATTCGCTAAGTGGGATGTATAGAAAAAATATTGTAATGTTTGTTTTACTTCTTCATAAACCACAGCCACCCGAAACTAAAGCAGATCGTCCTTACTCACTGAGTGACGTTTTACTCCTGTCCCACAAAATTTAAATTAAGACTGAAATATAACAGTCAAGAATGCAGATGCTGTCCATACATAACTTAATCTGCACCAGAACCGTTGCAAAAACATATGATAAAGTCAACGTAATGGCATTTTTACCACATGTTAACTATTTTGGATCGTACAAATATAGAAACTGACTGAAAATATAAACAATATTCGTGTTAAAAGCGGTGGCTAGAAAACTGTATATATATACACACACACATATTTATACTTGTAATGTTTTCAAGATCATAAACAGGTACTGAATTTGTCTACAGCGTTATATTTTTATTTTTAAGAGCAGATTTTTTATGTCTATGAGAAGGCATTCAGAAATTTTTTTAATTTGATTTGGATTACTTCACAGGAGAAAGGAAATATATTTGAAATGAGTGTTTGTTTATTTCCTTGCGATTAAACAAGTGCACAGTTTGTGATCAGTGGTTAAATAATAGTTAAACGTACGAAATGTAGATACGGTGTGTCTATACTAATTTAGTTTAAAAATCAGAGCGCAATTTAAAGTACTTTAATACGTAATTAAATGTACAGACAAAAGAGAGTGGAATGTACAAGCAGAGGGGTTATGTATGAGTATAAAAATTGAGTAAACACCTTGCACGCATTTACAAAGTAGTTTAAGCTCAACAGCATGCTCACGATCTGCAACATAATAACAACAGAGAAGTTCATATTAGCATCCGAAGCTAGAGATCAGCAAAATTCGTGTTATCATTTGGCAACGTGCTGAACTTACGAGGACGTGTCAGTGTTTCAGGCGCATGTAGGCAACCCGCATGAACCCCTTACAAATCAAGGCTAATTGTATACGTTCGCTATAGCAATAAGAGTATTACACTTATCAACGTTATCTTTGCGCTTTTTCAACGACACAGTCATTCTTATTTTCGTTGCGTTCTGCAAAGTCAAGTATAACAACCGGTTAAATTGTCAACGTATAACGAAAAAAAAGTTTTGTCAAATTTTTACCAACCATTCTTTTTACTTGACTTTGGCAAAACAGTGAAAAATAAGAACGACTTTGTTTTTTTTTTATAAAACGAAAAGATTATGTTGACACATGTAATACTTTTTTGCCAGGGCCGTGCGCAAGGGGAGGGTTTGGGATGTTAAACCCCACCCATGAAGTAGCAAAAATAAAACATTTTTTTTAAAGAAATTAGTACTTTGACGTATGTAAAAATGAAATTCACGACTGTTGAATTATTTCATACTAAATAGATGTACAAGGCTTAACAATCACTTACGCTAGTGAGAAAAGATATGGTATAAAACTTTCTCGTATCTGGAAAACCCCTCCCATATTTAAACCCTTGGCCTGTTGATTGCTATAGATAATAAGATAAGCCATGATTTATATCGTATTCGTGGGGTGCATACATGTGCCTGAAACACTGGCACAGTCTCATAAGAGTGCGTTGTAGATAGATAAACGCTGAAAATATCAATTGATTTCTACGTTTTTTTCGAAGCCAATATGGATAAAACACTCGATGACAATCCTAGATAATGGTATTTGCCAACTTTATGAGTAAATATTTATCCAGAATTACTCATTACTCACGCGTAATCTCTTGAATCGCATTTAAATGCACGAGGTTCCGGCGTCAGAGATTGTGCCACAAAAGTTCGTAACACTGTAAATAATTTTGTTTAAAACGTTGGCTAAAACTATTCTCTACGATTGCAATTGTTTACGTTTCGCAAATTGGCTTTAAGAAACCTACAGTTATATATTAATGCTTTTAGCGTTGAATTACGTACTCTTAAGAAGGCGTGGTAGATAAATATGCGCTGAATCCTTCAATTAAGATATAAACGTTTATGAAAGTCAATACATAAAAACTTTAAAACTGTAATCCTTGGTAAATTTACTTGCCAACTTTATAAGAAACATTTATTCAGAATGATATATTTGTTAAGCGTGATATCTTGAGCTGTAATTAAGTGTGCAATATTTCGGCGTCAGAGATTAACCTTGAGATATACGTCGATCGAGAAAATTTTTGCTCAGAAAGTTGGTAAGAACAATTGTCTAGGAT
Source organism: Medauroidea extradentata (assembly GCA_003012365.1). Taxonomy (NCBI): domain Eukaryota; kingdom Metazoa; phylum Arthropoda; class Insecta; order Phasmatodea; family Phasmatidae; genus Medauroidea; species Medauroidea extradentata. The sequence goes on from PNEQ01072613.1 coordinate 28,872, forward strand.
TGCTGTTTTTTAGTTTTGCAAATTGGCTTTGAGAAAACTACAATTCTGAACTGATGCTTTTAGCGCGGAATTATATGATATGCATTCTTAAGGCGGCCGCCTACCCCACGCTTCCAAATACGTTGCAGCTTGTTCGTAAACAGGTTTTTTTCTACGAAAATATTTCACTTGTGCCTATTGCGCCAACGTACTGTAACGTGCATGTATTGGTGTAAGTAATTATCAAGAAAAATATGTACATAGTTAGGATAATCTTTTTAATTGAAATTGTCTGGTCATGCGACCATTCATTCGATTCGGTATCGCGTTATGATACCGAATATGCCACGCAAAATACACTATAAGGATTTTTATTGACATTAAATGAAATAAAAAAAAATTTGAGAATCTAGGCCGTTCCCTTTGGCCGGCAGAGTAGGTGGTGTTGTAGGGGCTTGGCGCCATCCTCCCCCATTACTCTTCCCACACCCCTCCGCTGGACCACACTGGTCAGTGGCAAGGATGGGGAGGATGCAGCAGCCTATGGCAACAAGGCTTAGAGACAATGCAAAATAATATACATTAGACTTTTGGCTTCAGTAGTTTGTTAAATTTCAATAAGTAAAATAAGTTAAGTAAGCTAATTAGAATTGTCCAGATTTTGAAATTAAATTTGTGAAATAACTTAAATAAATGCTGCGATGGTGACCTACAGTGCTAGCTTCGGTAGGCGGCCAGATTACCAATACAGGGACCGGTGGCGGGTTTTCGGCCAGTGTGGAGAGAAGGGGGAGATCTAAACTGACTGCGGGCGAGGAAAGAAGCTACGAGGTGGTGCTCGCGTTGTTGGGGGACTTCGGGGGTTGTGGCGTCGACAGGTCAGGGCGACAGACCGCTGACGAGACGGCCCGATCAACTAATTGACAATGACGGAGAACGGGAACATCGCGGGCCTGTAAGGAATCGGGACGCAAGAGAAGTTGATCGGTGGTGCGACGTTAACTGCGGTGGTTAAGCGGCATTTTAAGGGTCACTAGGTCTGGGTGGCAGATCGCCGGCGACGGCAGAAGACGGGGTGCTACTAATTCAACATTCACTCAGTGTAACGACTGTGTAAAATTGATTGGTCAGTACGAATATCAGCCACGTCCGCAGGAGTCAATAACTTGGTGCACCATCGAATTTTTGAAATTGATAAGACTTTGTTTTAATTAAACCTAACACCGCAGCAATGATTAAAATTAAAAACAATGCATAAAACATTACGACAAACAGTAAACAACAATGAGAGGGACATCGTAGAAGAAAGAGAAAACAAATTTCAGACACGGTCAGGACCTCATTGTTAAGACACCATGCTTATAAAAAACGAGGTTTCTAGCTAAGCCCTCCAACATAGCTAACAACGGCCTTTACAGACTGTCATGCTTCAAAATGTTCTAGTCGGATGTATGTGAAACTCTTAAATATACGTGCACTGTTCTTAGTTGCAGACTTTTCACCAATAAAATTATACTGTCACCGCTTTAAGTCCCATAGCAAAAACCGTTCGTAAGGAATCGTTGAGAAGATTCGGCATTTGATGCGCATTTCAAGGTTGCCTTTATGTCTCCGTCGTTTCTGAGCCTCTAATGTGCAGGTAGGCCGCGCCTTTAATTGCTTTGTAAAGATGTGATCTAAGACTGTGATTTCTTTGGACCACGGTCATATAAGTACATGTCTGGACACTCGTCTGTCTACCTATGTGTTTTGCTTGACCCTTTTGTTGTTTGGCTACACTGAGAAAAAAAATTTGTTGGTGCAAACAAAATTTGCTTGAATCAACCAAATAATTTGTTTGTATAGGGGCAAAGAAATATTTGTTTGCTCGTACCGAATTATCTTGTTCCCTTGATTTGTTTGAGGCAAATAGCTGAATTTTGTTAGCAGTACCAAATATTTAGCTGGTCATAAAAATATTTCGTTGGCCATATCAAATGCACATGCAATATTTTAAGAACTAAAAAAATTGTATTTTATAAACCTGAAAAATTCCTAAAATTTTAAGAGCTAAAAAAAAAAAAAGTATAGCCACGCCGGGATTTGATCCATTATCCCTTCATTTGCCTCCTCTTGCTCACGACATAACCTACTTAACTACGAGTGCTTACATGACAGCAAGATTGTTATTTGTAAATGATAGTTAAGGGTATTCACGTGGCAAAAATTCATAACTTTATATTTGCTTGGCATAGTGTTAGTTTTATAAACGTTACTTGTGACTACATTTTCCACTTGTAGTAATTTTTTAACTCTCGTAGTTTTCTCATAGCGGCATGTCAAAGTCAGAAATTGCAAGTTACAGGAACATAGGTTTAACAATAACCAAGTGACGTACTCGAATGAAATAATTTACACTGAAATTAGATATAATGGGCAATATGCTAAAAGATTTAAAAACACATAATGGAATTCCTTTGCACTTATTTAAAAAAATCCGAAAATGACGAAAATTTACCTCATTAATGGCAATTTTTAAAAAAGGCAAAATTACTTTGTTGAGTGTTTTTAAATCTTTTAGCATATTACCCATTATATCTAATTTCAGTGTAAATTATTTCATACGAATCAGTCACTTAGTTTTTGTTAAACCTATGTTCCTGTAACTTGCAAATTGTGACTTTGACATGCCGCTATGAGAAAACTATGAGAGCTAAAAAATTACTACAAGTGGAAAATGTAGTCACAAGTAACGTTTATAAAACTAACACTATGCCAAGCAAATATAAAGTTATGAATATTTACCTCGTGAACAGCCTTAAGACGAGCACCGCAGGGCCGCAGCACGAACGAGTCGTGCAGCTACGGTGTTTTTCAAGTTTATAGCATTTTCTTTTGTGATCAATCGAATTAACCACTTTGAAATTGTTATAGCTAAAATTAAGATACTAGATTTATGCTGATTAACAGTTTAGACGTCCTACTTGTGGCACAAACTTATATTTTGAATGTTGAGGTATACAGTGTTCGCCAACTTATCGCTTACGTACGCCAGCCTGCCATCTTCCGCAAGTCAACCAAATGTATTTAGTTTCGCCAACAAAATCATTTAGTCCATCGAAAAAAATTTGTTGGTTCAAAGCACTTCACTTATAACTAACAATATTATTTTGTTGACAAGTTGTAACGAGTTGTTTGTTTACACGAAATATTTATTCGATGTCCTGTAGTAACCAAATATACATTTGGCACAAACAAATTGCGTTTAAATTAATAATTTGGTCGAGGGAAATAATTAAATTTATTTGGAGGACTCCAAGCTTGGTCTTACCAACAAAATATTGTTTAGCTGAAGCAAACATCACCCAAACAAATATATTTTGTATAATGAATGAAACAATTATTTCTCCCAGTGTACAGTTCACAAATTTACCGAGAGTGTTGTGCGTCTTTGGCGCTCAAACTCCTCCCGCTTTCCTCCAACTTTTTTCCCAGTGTTTACATCATAGAGATAAATAATTTACCAAAACGTATTTTTTATCAATTTATGAAATACTTCCTTCGCTCAAAATTCTAAAGCATGGCTTCAGCAATCTTTATTTACTTTATAATGTAAACACTGGAAAAAAAGTGGGTGGAGTTTGAGCCCGACCGCCTTGATTGAAGCGCCAAAGACGCACAACATTCTTGGTAACTTGGTGAACTGCAGCCCAACAAGGGCGTCAAGTTTCCAGGCGAGTGTCCAGACATGTTCTTCTTCGACCGTGATTTGGACAAAAGTCTGTGCGTGATGTCATTTACGTATGCGACCGATTTACAGGTGATTAGTCACTCTGAAAGTAACAATTTTTTTTTGTCAGATGCACTTCTTAAAGCAAATAAGCTGTGAACTAATAGGAGATAACTTACAAGTGTATACAAAAACTTGCAGTCCAATCTTCTGTCAGAAAGTAACGCGAATTTCACAGATTTCTTTCCATAACGACTATTACTAAGAGAGGATCAATTAATATCCCATTATAACTGCAGAAGTGTAAAAACTTAATTGCTTTTGTTTTTCACAATTCCGTCCAACCACAGAATAAACAAGGGTTTCAGAAACGTACTTGATAGACATTCTGCGAACTTGGACGTTTACTCGTTTATGTTGGCCATCATGTTATAATTGAGTTTTTACGACTTTATGCGTGCCTCGTAAAAGCGTTGGTTTTTTTTTTTTTTTTTTTTTTTTTTTTTTTTTTTTTTTTTTTTTTTTTTTTTTTTTTTTTT
>PNEQ01072614.1:0-33096 GCA_003012365.1 Medauroidea extradentata
CAGTACATGTTGAAACAAACAGGATGTGACCTCATGGAAATACTGGTCATGTGAGGGCTAGTCACGCGGCCAGAGTCTGACAAACAACTCTATAATAACTTGTGCCGGATGTGTAACTACCGGTCAGCCTTGATAACATGTATGTGAGGCGAACAACTTTCTGATGCAATGTCTGAACTGTGTTCTGGGCACTACACTATAAAAGACATTTTGAAAGTGATACACATTGAAAAAATTAATCTCCAAGTATCATTCTTCCAACGTGAAGTTGGTCTTCGTGAAAACACGGAAATATAGAAATGTACAAAATAAATAAATAAAAATTGTCCTTAGTAACAAATTAAAATATAGGCATTCATAAATAATGTGCAAATATTTGTCATTTACAGATTTTGGGTTAATATTATACAATGTTTGGTTCTTCAGTGTTACAATGTACAATGTTTACGTTTACGACACGAGTTGTGAGACAACGTCATTATTACATTTGAAAGACTCGTTTTTTCGCCCAAGTATTATATCTCCATAAAAAGTTAGTGAATATTCGCTGGAAAATTGTACGTTAAAATAACGTATTAATATTGCAAAAGTATTGTTATTATAACGTACTGCTTGTTTTGTTTGTTAAATGTTTCGTAATTGAATCGCGGTGGTAAGAACAACTGAACAGGAAAATTTTACTCTACTAGATGTAAACATAAAACTAAAGCTACAGTTCATAGAACTGTAACATACTGAACAAATAGACACCGATAATTAATTAAAAAGTTAAAAAAAATCTGCAAATGTTGGGATTGGTCCTACATCCAAAACATTACAAGACTTGAATGCAACGACGTTAACCAATAATCCAACATGTGTACTTTTACTTACGTGTCGCTATAATAAAGGTTTTATTGAGAGTATTGTAGTTTCGTATTTTTAAAATATGAATTGTGAAACAAAACAGCTAACTCGAATGGTCATATCAGTTTGAAATCTATATTTATTTTACAGAAATCGTGTATTCGTAAAATTAATTTGCGAAGCGTAAATCTTGATGTAATATGTTTATCGGACTGTTTCTACGCCAATTAATTTAACTACAGTTGTTTAAATATGTGAAGTTACGGCATCTCAAGAAAAAAGTCCACCATTTTATCTCAGAAATCCACTTTGCTAGTCATGGTGAGCCCTCGAGACGGCGTGTTAGTTAGCTAGTTAGCGACAGACTTTGCGAATGCTTTGCGATATGTGCACGTCACGTGGGCAGTTCACAGTCGCAAATAGAGGGAGTTGTAATTACTTTCGTCGCAAAGTCTGGTTTAGCGTGGCTAACGATCGCAAAACTACTTTGCGACGCGGTCATAATAGAACCTCAGGGCAATCTCGGGAATTTGCGGCGATTTCATCAACACTCTGGTTTGTCCAGTGCACGAAAGTCTCAAATACCTACGATCCTGATTCCCGAGGGGCGTCGCGGATCACATCTGGTGTCCACCTCGTTAATTAAAAAAAACAGAACCTACGTCCGCCTCGCTCTGAGGTTCGATACGAACGGCCCCTAAAAATAGCGCGCTTTCCGCGACCCACGACGCGACCCTGCTCCAAAACCTGACAAACAACCGCCGAGCTGAATAGTCACCATAGCCACGCCTCCACGCAACGAAACATCAGCTATTCCAATCGCTATGCCGTTTATTTTTCCTTAATGACCATTTTTGTCTCACAAACATAAAAGCATCACAGAATTCCTTACCACTGTTACGCAGTTTATGAACAATTACACATATATTTACATGAACCCTGAAATTTTTACTACACACGAATATTTGCCTTTATTTACAAAATGGAAAATGGCCCCTGACTGGCTGCACCCTACTTTTTTTCTTTCCTAGGTGGGCGTAGGCCAACGTCACTTGGAGCGGCTTCCCACTCCCTTCCTTCTTTGCAGAGCAAGACAAATGTGCTCGTTATTTCTTTTCGAAAAGCTCTGGTGACACAGCCCTGCAGCACAAAAGATAGGGTCGGCTTCATTGTCCAGAGTCCCAGAGGTGCGATATATGTCTTTTTGAATGTTCGATATATGTCTTTTTGAATGTTGGTAAGGGATGGGTTGTGGGATAGACCACCGCCAATGCATACTTTTGAAACTTCCTTCCCAGGCCTGCAGCAAACCTCATTTATTACAATATTATTTTTGTATTGAAATTTATACATTACGTTAGTACATATGTGAATTACTCCTTCCTATCGGGTACGCCAAATGCCGATAACATTATGCATGCTTATATTTATACACACATACATATATGCATATATACATACAAATACACACATACATATGATACATAAATATTATTCAAGAAGTAAGGAAAAAACTAATTAGGCCAGACACAAATAAAAGTGATGATTTATTTAAGAGGCTAGTCTTACAAAAAAGTTGATACAGAGTTGAGGGAACTTGTGCAAAGTGACTGGTGATGGCCACTGCCGCGTGGTCAGAGGTCGTGTTCACAGAAGAAGGCGTACTGGTTAGCGCAGGACACCATGAGCAGCTCGGAGTTTCTGTTGACAGCACCACAATGCCAGTTGGCGGCTACTGCAGGCTGGCCTCGCATCCACCTCGTGTAGCCTGTATGGTCCAGTGACTGTCCTGCACAGCCACACATAACATTTCCTCACATCATCGCTATCCCACACCTAGCAAGCATTTCGACTCTGTGACATAGCGTGAAGTGTGCTCCTTTCGTAAGCTTACTGATTATATGCACGCTAAATTGTTTCGTAAAGAAAGGAATGATCATAGTTGCTTGCAAAACATGTGAAGCGCATTTAGATATGTTCAAGAAAACTATTTTTGTAATGGACGGTATTGTATGGTTATGTTGTATTACATGAGTATCAGCTTGTTGAAAATATCGCTTCATGTACAATAATAGAAATAATATTTTTACCGTGAATATAATATTTTTATTTTTACATTTTTTATACTCAAAACTAAATTTCAACTAAAAAATTGTTCATGTCCCCAGTAACATCATGAAGCATTGATTCTTATTTCATCTCCTCCATAGTGTTGACCACTGGAGTGTTGGCTACTGTATCGATATGTTTATTAGGTATTTAATACAGAAAAATTAGCGACCCGCTTAACTAATTTCAAACATAAAGGTTTCGATGACATTCCATAGCCGAGAAAATATATTTTTAGTTGCAGTCCTACACATAATTTCCACTACATTGAATTAAACTCGTATCAAAATAAATATTTACATTCAAAAACATTCCCTTTATCTGTTAATTAATAGTACTTAGCGTTCAGTGTTATCCTATTTCTCTCTCTCTGTCTCTCTCTCTCTGTACACTCATATACGTGTGTATGTATATCATAATATTACAACGAACACACCAGCATTTTATTATACGTTCAAAAATATTTTTGCCCCTTCAACAAATTTTAATGTCCAGCCTGTTCAACAACGGTTTTCTGTATTTTACGCTTTCTTTATAATTTTGTAACGTTTTATCAATGTCTCATACAGTAAAAGTTTGTAAATAGGAGCCAAATAATTTCAGAAATTTTATAAAAGCAATTACTGGAATTTATATGCATCTACATGTTGTCACACAAACTTCGAAATTGCACTACATTACCACGATAATCAATATGTAACAACGTTTGTTAAATAAAACATTATGAGCCTGCATACTTAAGACATTTATCGTAAATGCATAATATCGCTCATATGTTGCTTTATTTTTTATATTATATTATAATACGAAAGAAAAATAGCGCCCGGCATTTAACATTTGGAAGGAAATAAACTGCCGGATCGCACATTTCGTTTAGATATTGTCATGCAACTTTCTTGACGCAATATTTAGTGTTAAATTGAACGTTTGTTTGAATAGTAAATGAAAAATTTCTCTTGAGTTTGTAATTTTCAATTTATATAAAATCACTAAAGTTTGAAAAAACCGACATATAAACATTTTGCTAACTGAATAAAGAGAAAAAATGTTTCAGGAAATATTTCTAAAATTCATATCACAAGGCTTAGAAATCTGCGATTTTAATAGTGGTTACGTGATGCTTTCCAAAGTAAGTAAGCAAGACCCCTAAAATATTGGCCACGCAGATTACGAAATGAGATAACCATCGGAAAATTTTTTTGCCGCGGTATTTTGGTATTACGAAGTTATGCATATATTATTTAATACTGAAATCGATTCAGCTGTGAGGTTTTTATGTAAATATATACAAAAGAAGCTACATTAAAGTTATACACATTATTACACAGCGAAGAAATTGGTGTTCTGACTCAAATTTACAAGTTTATATAGAAAATAAAGTTTGAGTTATAATTCTAAACACTCAAGAAAAATACGAAAATGGAAAATAACAACCATCATTATTTGAAATATGCTATCTACTGAGGTGGTTCTTAGTAAATAGAATAAGTGACTAAATAAATAAAAGCCCCAATGTTATGAATTTATGGCTGATTAAGTAATTTCCTTTTTCGTTGGTGGTCCCGAAAATATAACGACAGCTTCTCTCTGCATCGCTGGATGGAGTGCTTAATTAAAATATATAATCCAATATCACAATCACGCTCGTTTTGCGAGCGAACCTACGATTACCTCGCTTGGAGGTTAAGGACCAATTTATTAATAAAAAAATCACAGATAACTCTGGTTCAAGGAAAAAAACCCGGACACCACGACCGCGTAGTGCCTGATTAATAATACAATCATTCGCTGTTCGCAGGACTCACTGCGAGCACCGTGTCTGCCTCTCTCGATGGGTCAGGCCGGAGTTCCTCTAAATCACGCACTTTTGGAGGACCACGACGCGATGCCGCTTCAAAATCTAGCAGCCAATCTCAGAGTTGCCATCTAACTTTAGCCACGCCTCCTTGCGATGAGCCCCCAGCTACCCCGACCACTTTGCTATTTACAAGGAAAAAAGTATTGCAAGCACAAATTAAATATGTTATCGACTAACATCTGTAGCAGTTCTATGGCTGGTTTACGATGTGTGTAATTCTGAGTTAATGTCAATCGTGAAACATAAGTGAGCCTGTCGTGTTATTGGTTTGTAAAGCTCGACAGTACATTTTTTTCCGTCGCAAGTGATTCTGCTGTCGACGAGAAGTAAAATGATAACATTATTTACCATGTCAGTATGCATAAATTTTGGGATAAATAAAAAATACAACGATTATCTGCAGAAGCAACATTACTTATACATTAAGAATCCGCGGTGGTGTAGCAGTCTGACAACTCGTTTTCCACTTTGATGATCTGGGTTCAATTCACAATGGAATCGCTATCGATATTCGTATTTGGAAACTGTGGATGACGTTTGAATTGACCATCGAGTTTTATCGGTGTATTCTTGTATACTCTTCTCTCGCATTCCATTGCTGATTCATACCTAATGTCATCTTAGTAAGATTTTAAGATCACGATGTAATTGCCGATATAAATCTCCCCACTTCATTAATTTGAATAAATAAATATATATATGTATATATACATATATATACATATGTATATACATGAGTACATGTACATATATAAACACACTGTCTTACAGGCTCATATAAGAGTAGATAGTTAGTTATTATGTTAATAATTAAAAGAGTGGCACTGCCATAGCTGTATGTTTTAATTTAATGCTGCTAAAGTGTCACATGTTTCACACACGTTGCTTGAATAAATTTTCTCAAGTGACACTAGCAAAATTTTTGCGGCTTCACTTCACTGGTAACTTCTAGTAAGCAGAGTGACAGTTTCTTATAACTAGAATAGGTTAACTTTAATGCGTGCCAAAAATTCATGACGCAATTTGTAAAGCCAATACCAATCTTTTAAAATAACCTAACATTATGTGGCGATAGTTGTCGGGACAATACACAGCAACTCACTAACAAAATTTTTGAAAACATGGTTTGTATGAGACAGTGGTACTGTTGATAAACACATAACATGACATATTAGCTTATATACACACTTACATATAAATCACTTAACAAATTTACAATGTATAACAAATAGTATTAATGTAATTAGTAGTCTTTGCTCTAATTTTTCTACACAGTCAAAAGAATACACATAAATTATTTAGTGATAGTAAACATAACCTCACCTCACTCATACAAATTTTAACAGTTATTAATTACAATACAATACATTAATGACAAGAGTGCTGCCAAAAAGTAAAACTATATACTTTGACTATTTACAATGGCTAAGGTAAACAAGAACCATCACCATCACCATCACTGCCTATTTCTTCCTCACTTTAGCCACCACCATGCGAGATTTTTTCACTTTCACTATCTGTGTCGTCACTCTCGTGGTTCACATTGTTCAGGAATTCATCTACAGCTATTTCCATGGTGCAATCGTTTTTCCGGTACTCTTTTTCAATTCTTCCTTGTTACAGCTTCAACGGCTTCTTTTGTTAGTCTCTGCAAAAATTGAAGTGATATATCTCCAGCTGTGTTGTTAGTGCGAATCTAATGTTTTATTTTCACCCAGGCAAGTTCAATGGTGTTGAAGTCACACTTGTATGGTGGTAATATTACTACTGTATGGCCGTGCTGCAGAAATTGTTTGTCAAAAGAAAAATTTTTTTTTTCTTGGCCGGTGTTGCTCAAGCAACTCAAGTAGAGCAGTTTTCCTCATTGTTTCATCGCACGTGACTCCTTTTAATTGTAACCAGGCTAAGATATATATTTTAATTTCATACTTAGACGGTGGCTTTCCTAACTGTTTTGAGTGATATGGTGCATTGTCCATAACTATCACAGAGTTTAGTGGAAGATTTGGCAAGACTTGTTTCGAAATCCATTTCTCGAAATTCTGAGCATTCATCTGCCCGTGATAGTCTCCTTTTGACGAATTCGCCTTGTAAATCAAAAGTCCACCCGGAAGAAAGCCTTCTTGTGACACAACAATAAGCCTATTTGCTGCATTCCCACTTTCCAGTAAACCTCCAATGTCATTTCTTCTGCCAACATTTCTAAATGTTAAATTGGTGTCTATCTACGTTTCGTCTACATAAAATATTTGTCTTCCTTCTCTTCTAAGTTGTTTCGTTGTTGTCAAATACTTTGAATGCCAAACAACTATATCAGCCAGTTCAATGAGAAACACATGCTTGTTTTGTGACCATTTCCACACAAACCCGATATCTTTGAGGAGCCTTCGTAGAGATGTTTGACTCCACTTCCAGACAATCTTTTCTCTTAGAACTGGCATAACCTTGCCTACTGTTGGTACAATTTTTTTAACTATGTAAAATTCTGGTATGGTGTCCCTTATTGCACATTTGTCAAAGCTGTCAACATCAATTTTCTTTGCGTTTCTTAGCCTAAAAACAGGAAAAATACAACTGTAACGCCAGCTTAAACAGTTTGTTTAGTGTTTACAAAAAATTCCAGAAACATATAACTGTATAGTGTGTATTCACGAACCTAAGGGCCTTGCCAACACACTGATGGTGAAGTAATTAGTAATTTAAGTTTAATATTTCAGTTATTGGAAAACACTGCTCAAATTCCATACATAAACAATAATGTTCCTCCTTAAATTAAAAAGATTTGAATTGGTTAAATGTAGGAATATGTCAGCGTAGTAGTTATACTGCTATCTGTTAATACAAATACCGAAACTTATTATAAAAGTATGGCGGACAACTAGTATACACGCACCTGGTAGCTCCCGAAACAACCACTTTCTCAGCCATTTGAAAGTTACTACCTTCATCTTACCAGCACGGATTCGGTCGAGTAAATTTTTCCGATTTTAACAAACATTGATTTTTCGCTGTCTTCCTGAAAGCTGAGTCTACTTTTGTTGTTTTCGTGTTTTCATCTTCTGTTCCCCCATGCAGCCTAAAGAAGTCTCCAAACGGCTGGAAGCTTTCGAACAACATGTCTGTCTACAGCTGCACGAACTTCAAGAACGCTTCGAATCAGCCATCAGTGTACGGCCTGAAACTGCTACCAACCCAGAGAACCTGAAGAAAATTCAAGCCGACGTGTCTGATTTTGCAGATACATTTAAAAAAGAACTAGCATCAAAGCGACAGCAACTTCTGACCATCAACGAGAACTGCATACGTCAAAGAGAACACATAGATAATCTTGAACAATATAGTAGAAGAAACTGTCTTCTGTTACATTGTGTGGCAGAAATGCCGAAGGAGAACACCACTTACGTTGTGATGCAGTTTGTGAAGAACACACTCAATGTGGACATTGACATTAAAGACATCGATCGGTCACACAGGATAGGGGATCCAATACGCACTACTGCTCAGGTCTTTACAGAGGACAAGAGACCGATCATCATAAAATTCACCAGTTATCAGAGACGTGCTGAAGTGTTTCAAACCAAGCTAGGATTAAAAAACACTCGAATCCTAATAACAGAGTTGTTAACAGCAGAGAGGCAACGAGTCTTCAAAGCTGCTAGAGAAAAATTTGGTGTGAGAAACTACTAGACGCAAGATGGCAAAATTATTATTTTTCGAGAAAATCGACGAACCAAAATATCTTCACTGCATGAACTTGAAAGCATTTAGATTAAAAGTAATGGAGTTACATCGTATGATGGGAACCTGCTTAGTGTTTGTTAATATGTGTTTTTCATTTAATGTTTTTTGTTTGTATATGCACATGTGTCCGAGTGTGTGTTTTCGTTACGAGTGTTTGTGAATGAGTGCCCTCAAAATCACTGGAACCTGCCCTTCAACTGCCGCCTATCGCCACTGCATACACCTATCAAGCCGGAAAGTTGCTATGTAGGTTACTTTTCCATATCATATTTCTGAGTACAGTCTGAGTAGTGACAGTGTAAATCAGAAGTTGGCAACACTTAGTCCAGCAACCAAATACTTCTAGGAACTGTGCTCTCCCCCACCCATCTGGCAAGATGACCCTGACTCACTCCCCACCCCCTCCCGCGAAGTAAGGGCTAGGATTGTCCCGCAGAGTCCCTCTCCCTTCCTGCCTGATGACACCAGCTACCTACTCTCACAACAGCTGGTCCCGCACCCTCGCTCCTTCCATGCCGCTCATGTAAACTGTCAGTCCCTGCTCGGCCATATTGACGAGTTCAGAGCGATTTTTAGTCCCTTGAATCTGCATGCTATTTTAATGTCAGAAACATGGCTTAAACCGTCTTTAGAATCTAAATTAGTAGAAATGCCTGGATATGTATTGTACAGGTTAGATTGTTTACAGAAGTAAGGTGGAGGTGTATGCATCTATCTTCAGAACGACATCAAAGCGAAAATTTTACGTAATTCCATAGCACTAAACCAGAATATTTGATGCTTGAACAAAATTTAAGAGAACAATAATATCTATTGATTGTTGTAACATACAAACCGCCCAAAATAACGGCATTAGAAGACTTTGTAAATGACTTGTCTGCAGTTCTCCCATACTACAAAATGTATTAATCATGGGCGATTTCAATACTGATCTGCTTAGAGACAGTGTCCAAGCGAACCACCTAAAAAATTTATTTTCATAATACAACCTCTCTATTTGTGATCTTGAAGCCACGCATTACTCGTACAATGCCGATACTCTAATTGATTTAATTGTATCATCAAAACCAGGAAAACTAATTAAATTTGGTCAAATATGTGCCCCAGGCCTCTCGCATCACGATCTAATTTACGCAGCCTATTCACTGTGTATGCCTGAATTTGCACCGAAGTTAATAACGATGGTTTTGAAATTGTATGTGTGCAGATGTATTTTTACAGGGATGAATGTGATTCATTAACTCGGAAAACGTGATCTTAATTAAATTAAATACATTTTCGTGAATGTGTGAATACCTATTAACCTACAAAATAGCTACTGTGTATAAAATTTTATTTTATTTCATCCTTTGTATATAGAGTCAAAATGTTTTGAATCCAGCGTACAAAATTGTTACTTGCACTTAAACTTCCTGATGTAATTATTAATTTAAGTCTTAGTGTGACTCTATTAATTATGAATAGCTGGAGTCTTTGTAGCTCTATTCGAGTGAATGAGTATTTATCTATGATGTATTTTTTTTTTCAGTGTTTTAATTTTTTTTTGTAATTAGGATTTAACTAATTTTAAGTTTACGTGATAAAACATCTAATTTAATTTACATTTCAAAAATTGTTAAACGAAAAATCTACTTGTTGTTAGTTGGAAGCACTTAATGTTTAATAATATTCCAAACTGTATGTAATTTAAGTGGTTAAGTGTAAGAAAGAGTAAAATGCCTTAACTTCGCCACATTATTAATAAAGATGTTATATTATTATTATTATTAGGACTGAAAATTTGTGGCGAAAAGGTTAACGTCCCACTGTATTACTGGCATACATGCATATCTGCACCTAAGCTTCACGGCTGGTGATTGAAAGTCTTAAGAACATGTGCTCTCTTGCTTATAATTTTTTTTTAGAAAAATAAATTTTTTATAACCAAACGAGTGTTGATATCAAAAATATGTCTGGCAGTTTTGTTTAAAATCGTCCTCTCTGTGTCGTCTGATAATTTCAAGACAGTAAATACCATGGTTTTAGTTAATTGATTATGTAACTAACGAAATTCTGGTTAATTGACTTTATAGTCGAAGCCGTATAATTTGTTGCTTTGAAAAATTATCTATCACGACAAAAACCATTTAAAACAAAACTTCCAAGCACATTTTTTATATCTGCTCTCGTTTATGCTTTAAAAAAATATTATAACCGCAAAAATAGTAGGCACTCGAAAGCATGGCCTTAAGTTTTGTGCGCCTTGGGGTTCTACGCGCAGCTCAGGCATATGGCGACGTAGTAACCTTACCCAGATTGGTCCAGTCAAATGAGAAACATCTCTGCACAAAGACCCGCTGTCAATAACCTTTAAGCAGAGCTGCGCTCCAGATATGCACGTAAGGCATTAAAATTAAGTGGAGCGTGGGGCAGAAACCTTTTCACAAAAATATCATAGGACACAGGAATAACAAATACTGAAAACACTAAGCTACTTCAGGATTTCGTTGTTGTTGCATAACAATTGTATGTATTTTTAGATGATATTTTTATTACCAGTTTCGTTTTTTTAAGTACAAAATTTTTATACTGTATAGTATTAAAAATAGGCTATCCTTAAGTATCTTAGATTTTCAAATTAGGGTACAGCTGGGTAATTCGGATAACGGGGCTTCATGGATAATGTTAAGGTTTTGCGCATGCGCTTAGGCAACTAAAGCCGCCATTGTGATGTTTCATGCGGTAGAGTGAAAGTCAAAGTGTTGTAATAAGTGTGTGTTTGTGTTGTGTACGTTCTGGTGTCCTGAAGAAAGCAAGCAATTGTTTTTCTTCGTGAGGTTGAGTAATGCCTACAGTATACTTGGCATGTAATGTTCAAGTGTGAACACATATGCGTTCAAAGTTTTTATACGATGCAGAACGAATCTTCGCTTATGGTGTCGCGTCCTTGATGTGTTGCGCTGCCCGGACGTGCATTGCAGCGCTTTCTAGCGTTTCATTTAAGAAATACAGTGAAACCTCTTTAATACAAACCTGAAGGGACCAAAATTTTGGCTGTTTGTAATAATGAGGTTTGTATTAACAGGTGTTCACTAAAACCTTAAAAAGTGTTAAAATTTTATTTATATTGTTTATCCCCATAAAACAAACATTCTTATTACCACAATGACTTCCTTTTACTAGAAAACTTCATATCAGCCTATATTGTTTTATTAAAAATAAAATTGTTATTGAACACTAAAGTAGTTATTTAATTTCTCATCTCATTCCAAGCGGAATCAAAATCACTTTGTATTAATGAGAACTTTGTATTAACAGGGTTTGTATTAACGAGGTTTCACTGTACATCCAACTACGTTTCATCGTGTTACGTGGGGCTATTTCAATAGGAATTCGAGGGGCTATTCTGACAATTATTTTAATGCTGAAAATAATATATTCGTACTTGTTTTCAGATGGTCAGGCATTACAAAAGGAAGAATTTACGGCTGAAATGGGATAATGAAGCAATGGAAGGGACAGTAACTTTTGTATTAGAGGGAAATGTGCCATTATTAGCTGCAAGACTTGTATTAGAGGAAAATAAGCCATTATTAGCTGCAAGACAATTATTTAAGGTACCATATACAACCTTGCATGCAAAGGTTCAGACAAGAAAACATGAGATTTACGATTTGCCGGATATGGAAACTGAGACACAAAAGGGCGCATCTTTAGGCTATCCTTTAGTTTTCACAAACGAGGTTGAGAAGTCCCTTTCTGATCGTGTGAAACTTTTGGAATGCCGCGGTTTTGGTCTGACTCAGAAAGAACTGCCTGTAGCATCATATTATTATGCTGTGAATTGTGAAGTTGAGGTACCATCATCTCGGGAAAAGAATAAAATGGCGGGGAAAGATTGGTGCTCTGGTTTTTGCAAGCGAAACAGTCTTAGTTTAAGGAAGCCCGAACGTCTGTCCAAGGCAATGGCAGCTGGTGTCAACAGAGCGGCTGTTAATTCTTATTTCGAGTTGCTGGATAGTGTTTTAACTGAGTTCTCTCTTCAAAATAACCCTACACACATAAACAATATGGATGAAAGTTGTCTCCCTTTTAACAATCGACATCCAAAAATAATAGCACAGAAAGGAAAAAAAGAAGTAACCAGTTTGACAAGTGTAGAGAGAGAGAGAGAGAGAGAGAGAGAGAGAGAGAGAGAGAGGAGAAAATGCAACTGTCGTAGCATGTTGCAACGCTGCTGGGTCATACCACCACTAATTATCTTCAAGGGTATATGCCAGTGACCTGAATTCATGGATAATCTTCCTAATGGATCGCTTGTTGCCATGAGTGAAAGTGGATACATAAACGAAGAAATATTTCTGAATTTTCTCAATCACTTCCAAGAACATCGTGTGCCAGGAAGACTCCTTTTGATTTTAGACGGTCGTTCATCTCATGCAGCAATATCAGCTTTTCTGTACTGCCAGATAAATGACATTGAAATGTTTTGCCTTCCACCACACACCACGCACGTGTTACAACATCTAGGCCTTAAAATCGAATTATCATCGCTAGGCTACATCGTTTGTTCACAGACATCCAGGATCAAACATGACTAAGGTACAATTCAATACACTTTTCAAAGAGGCTTGGAAGGCAACACCAGCCGCTGGACTAGCAGTTAATGGGTTCGCCTGTGCAGGAATACTTCCTTTCATGCCTCAAGCAATCGAAGACTACCGTTTTGCAGCTCTAGCCCAAATGACGTGCAGAATGATGAAAGAGTTCAAGCGCAACAGGCTGCACCCAGCACTTCTCAGACTCCTGTACACGCCATTGTGGAAGCATCAGTTCGAGACATTCTCCCCAGTCCTCAGAAGACTGTAACCACCAAAAGAAGAACTCGAACCGCGTCAAGAGCTTACCACAGCATATCACCACAGAATGTAGCAGTTGTCAAGGCAGAAAAAAAAATTATAACTATGTGGGAAACAGTCCAACCTTAGTTGTAGAAAGAAGAACAGGCCTATTAACAAAGTAAAACGTTCAACTGCACTAACATCATCAAGTGGAGACGACGAACCGAATGTTAGTGATTCTAACACAAACGACTACAGATGTGGATTCTGCGGTGTCAGCTACTACGCGAAGTCCTCCAACATTGAAGGAGAGTGGATTCGTTGCCAGAACTGTCATGCATGGTACCATGAAAAGTGTGTTGGAGCTGAAGGAAAAAAATATAGTTTGTGTGTGGTAAATGCTTGTGAAATAGTTTTGAGATGAGAAGCAACAAGTGACTGGATTCGCTGCCAGAATTGCGATGCATGGTAGCATGAAAAGTGTGTAAAAACTTAAGGAAAAAACAATGAGAAATACTTACAAAAATAATATTTTTGTTTTAATAACATTTAAATGTTAACTTTGTTTAGATTTACGTTTATTTTTGTTCTCAAGTACACAATACTTAAACGGTATTACAAGTTTTTCAACTTTGTTTACTGTTATCCGTATTGTCCCACCCCCCTGTCTAAATATATACTCGAATTTGTCGTTATTTATTTTGCGGGTAATTTTGATATATAATTTTCGGTATGTACATTTCATTGAAATTGAATTTTTTTTCCTGAAGATAGCCAAGACATTGTACTATTTTGTGCTTCGATGAACCCAGTGTTCTAAAATAATTTTTATTTTTAACGCAATTTTTTTCTTAACCTACCCAAATTGCCCCGTTGCATCCTAGACTATACAGTAAAGTATTCCATTTCTCGGATAAGGATATTGTCAATGTTTATACAAGCAGAGAACAATAAGTCTAACAATTTGGTATGTTCTTACACCATAACTATCTAGGAATTTTTAAATTAACAAAACTGATATTCACGTGTAAAAATTTTCACTATTTAATTCAAGTGTACAGTTACAAATTATTTTATTTCCAGCACCCTAATGATGGAAGGCTGCCCAGGCTGTCATTTGTTCCGAGCATTGGCTGAAAACATTCCAAATCTGCTGAACCCACACACATGGATCACATTTTTTGTTTATCCATTAGAAGTGTTCCTAAAGCCAGTTTTCACGTTATTGAATTATTTAGATGAAACTGGTTATTTTACAGGTATTTAATTATTAGCCAAACCCAAATCTTTAGTGTTTTGAAATAAAATGTAAGGGTCTCGGCGATTGTCAGAAGGTTTTGTATAGACTATTGTTTGTAGAATATAAGAGTACCTAAGTGCTGGCGCCGATTAAGGCACTTCAGCACCACAACTTCGTGTGTAGCTCATTCTCAAGTTTTAGACAGTAATTTCATTAGAGGTTACCCTTTCACATTCAGATTATCAACTACAAGAGTTCTGTTACTTCTACTACCTACATACACACAACTGCAAGCACACAAATTTCATGATTTCTGAAATACGCATTATTAAATTCACACCTAACAACTATAAAGTATATAGGAATTAACAATCGCTTAAAAATACAGTTGAGACAAAACATTCCTGAAAAACGGAGAATCGTAATACCATTTATATTTCTGTGAAATGTCCAAGAGAATGAAGTGAGAGCGATGAGATCAACAGATTCAACATACGTATAAGTTGATTAAGAATTTACTGTCATTTTACTACTGCATTGCATAAAATAATAAATCTATTTCGTGGACGTAGCTCAAACCAAAATTTACAATCATTTGCTTTTTTTTTTTTTTTGCCAATATATTTGTATTTTCAATTCTGGTTTGTGTATGAAAGCATAACAACAAACATTACCAGGATAAAAAGGGCCTACAACAAACATTTCAACGTCGGCTAAGTTAAATATTTCTTGAATAATTTTCACCAAATATTAGTCATATTTGTTTGTTAAAATTCTGTTTAACAAAATTATAATATCTGAAAGCAAAAGAGCTTCATAATTTAAAAATAATCAATGTCTCGAGTTTAGCGTATGTACGAATCATATATCAAATCAAGAAAATAAGAGCTATAAAATGACTGCGTTCTTTCCTTTTCTTGAGAGCATTGGACCACTGACGACCGTTACTTTTTAACTATATCCACTGCCCAGTAGCCTATCTGGCGAGTTACGACGTGGCGTTTGGGTTGGATGCAATTGCGTTCCTAAAAAGAAATTTACTGGTCAGTCATCTCAGTGTTCTTAGTAAACAAAAACGGGAAACACGGCAAATAAAGTGCATGACTTCGCTTTAAATAATGTTTTGTACAATATTAGGAATACCAAAGTAAGGTAGATGACAATTGAGATGACTTAAATAATACAACTTACCAAACAATACAACAAGAAAATTGTTCATAATACAATCAGTATGTCAGCATAGGTTTTCGCGCCAGCAGCTTCTATGACGTATCTCTTTCTTACTGGCTGGAATAAAAATTCTAGTGAGATACTCAGATATCACTATCTCAAACACCACGCCAAGAAAATTACGGCAAATAATTCATGTCAAGTTCTATTTGTGAACGTCGCCATTCGAATCACAAGTAGTCACTGTAGTATGCTGTGATGCGCAATTTCATTCATTCATGAAGTTTATATACGTGTTCTTCTGAACGCGAAACAGAAAATAGTTATACTTTTATAAAATTCATGTACGAATGCAGTGTATCGTACAGGAAACATTGCAGATGATGTAACATTAGAATTAAAAAGAATGGCTGATGCCACACATAATTGTAAATACTCCTGAACATGTGAGACTGTCAAGACATATTGAAAAGTGGAAAGATATCGATATTCCCTTTCGGTCCTGGAGTTTGGAAACCTACCCATTGTTGCCACAATCACAAAGGTAGCTTGGAATGTGAAAATGAGTTTTCCAAGTGAAAAGCCTAGGTTCGTTATAATTGGTTCTCAAACAGACCGCCACAACAGTGTAACGCAAAATAGGTCTGAATTCGATTTATGTAACATCAAAAACATAAAACTATTTCTAAACAACGAATGCTATCTTTATTCAGATTTAGATATTAATTTTACAAATGGTGAATATTTAGTGTTTTACGACATGTATAAGGCGTTTCAACAATCATACTAAGGTCGCAATCCCTCACCTACTTTGTCGCCTGGCGAGTGTAAGACTAAGGCTCCTTTGTTTGTGTTCGCCGTATCTAAACAGAACGATTCTATCACTTCTAACGTTATCGACTTGCATATTGAAATAACAGCCAACGCAAACAATACGGCCAATACACAGGCTTTCGACTTGATTATACATGATAGGTTGGTGCCCTATAGTCTCAGAGACAAATTAGTAAAGATACTGACATAATTTCCATTCTTATGAACAGATTGCGTGACACACGTCGTATCCTAAAAAAAAAAAACAATAGCACTGAAAAGGTTGTGTGGGGAATCATGCTTTCCCACGTTAGCTAGACACTTGTGGTAATCTAAAAATAGACGTTCGTCGTCCTTCACCGAGTAACCGCCGTACAAGACGCGCGCGTAGTGAACCGGTTCTCGGCGCAAGGTTTGGAGAGGTGAGCTCCCTCCTTTGTGTTTACGAGGATCGTTGTTCCCTCCCTCTTCCCCTCGCCTAGCTCGTGCATGTGCTGTCTCATTTGTTCTTGCCTCCCTCTCCCCGCCTCTATGTTCACCAAGTCTGGGCCATTGTGTGAAGAGTGCCTGGGCCCATCATCTCTGGCTAGCCACGTGCCGACTAATGTTGACCTTGCCTCGTGTAAAAATACATGTCCTGTTTCAAACCTATTCGAATTTTGAACTTGGCGCGCTCTGAAGTAACCGTTCGCCTACCATTGAAACGTTGAATTTTCAAGTTTTATTTTAGCTCTGTACACATTACTCACCTAGCATTTTGCTACGAAATTCATCATCTAACCCCCCAAGCATATAAAAACGTTTCCTCACATTTAATATGGCGCATTCACAATCGTGAAATTTACGGTGGCAGATTGTGTGTTTGTTTGTGTTCTCTTTTGGAATAAATAATGTCATTGTAAGTACTTCATATGCCCTTTTTTAAACCGTTTTTACAGACAATTTTCGTATTTCTTATATTTTTAGGAATATCGAAAAAAATGTTCTCACCTGCGAAGCGTGCAAGTATTGATGCTGTCACAGATCGTGTGTCTTCTGTGGCACGTACAAGTCCTAATTTAGGTTTACCTTCACTGCGATATGAACTTTTAGATACTGATTTCGGTAATCGCTTTGTTACCGCTCGTATTTCAAATGATCGAGGTGATTACGACGCAGATGATATTCTTTTCTACACATGTCTGAGGATCCATTTTGGCTAAAGTTTCGCGAAATAACCCTCCACTAAATTTGAATGTCTCGTTGAAGTATAGGCGAAAAGAACTTAACTGAAACATTTTTTTAAGTAAGAGTCATAAAATTTTCCTGACAACTGTTCCGTGCGAAATATTTACTGACTTGATCGTTCCTAATCTTTTGAATAACACTACCGAATTTTCCGGACGTAAGAGTGGTTGGGGATAACAGAAGGTTATTCAGTTAGATGTACATGTTTCAGAGTACAGACCTTTTACTGTTGGGGATGGGCATACAAAATTACCCGGATTCATAGCCAATAGGAAGGCTTGTGTTAATGTAGACTGCGAAGTAGACCTATGTTTCACATAAAGTGTAGTATCTGGCTTATAATTAGCTTCACGCAACATTAGTCATCCTTCTTCCTATCCCAAACCTGAGAAAACACAATTCACTTGACATCACCAGTGCAATTACATTAACTGAGACGATTTGAGGAGACAAATAATCTTAGCATCAATGTCTATGTTTGTGTAGACTTTAACAGTGTTATCGTTGACGAAACTAACACAAATAAAGATAATAAAATAGTTCCTTTCCGTATATCTGATCATCGAAAAGAAAAAAAAACATGTAAACGTTCTTGCTGTTCGTTCACTTGGAAATACCCCCTATCTACATTTTTGTGAATATAAAGAATTTGGCTCGTTTGGTTCACAGTCAGTTGACTAAGAAAACCAAAAAGATATGGATTTGTGAGTATTGTCTCCAATATTTCTCAAACGAAGACAAACTCAGTGAACACACTATGCTGTGTCGCCAGCATGTTGTTGTTCGTGAGTCAGACGAAATGTCACATTTGCAAGAAGGATTTAAATAACGGTTCAGATAAAATAGTACTTGACCATGGCCACATAACTGGCGCATTTAGGGGTGACGCTCACAACAAGTGCAATTTACAGTTCCGTCTTGCAAAGAATCAGCTCGTAGTTGTTTTTCACATCATGCAAAATTATGACGGCCATTTTCTCCTGCGCCTTCTGGCCCCACGTCATGTTACTCAGCCAGATAGTAGTGTAGTTACAGAAAACCAACGAGATATTAAAGTCATTGGGAACACAATGGAAAGTTACAAGTGTATCACAAATCCTATTCCATATGGGAACACTCCACAAGAAGGTGTGCGCACAGTAAGACTTAGGTTTATTGACACATTTAACTTAATGGACGCATCACTGGAATCTGTAACGCGTAACATGATGTCGCATCATTATTTGGCGCAAAGGAAGGGAGTATTTCCATACGATAACGTGCGGTCTATGGAAAATCTAAACACGTCAGACAATGGCGCCGACTGGGTTTTCAAGTGTAAGTTGCTCTCCAAGAGTTAAGATATTATTAAATGATAAATGTGGAAAGTGCTCAAGAAAAGTTAGAAACGGTATTATTTGTGAAAAGTGCGATCTCTGGTATCATTTTTCAAGATGTAGTAATGTAGAGCCAAAAGAAATTCCGTCAGACGACTGGCATTGTGATCGGCGTGTTGCACAAGATGGCGAAACTAACGGCCACGTGGAAAATAGCAGTGTCGATAGTGTTTAGTGTTTTGAAATTGAAAGAAAAATTGATCAACAGTGTAATGAAATATCTTCCTTGCATAAAATTATCGAAATATTACGGGATAAAATCAAATCTCTGACCATTCAAGCACAAAAACAGGTCGGCATGACAGTAAAAGCATATGTAACACCCAGACGAACCTGCGCACCAAGATCAATACAGCCAGCAGTTTTTCCTCTTTCAGAAATCTGTTTTGATGTATTAAGAGGTAACCATGCAGATCTATAAGTATTTCCACCACTTTAAAAATCATTTCACTGGTCAAATAAGAAGATTCGTGACCCAGCAAATCCAGATGCGCCTCGTACGTATCAACAGCACCATCAGCTGCTGCGGGAAAAACGGCCACAACAAATTCCTACACGAGTAACAATCAGAAATTCTCTACAGTCTGGTGACCAAGCTGCAAGCATTCTTCATGCAAGGTATGAATCTCACAACAATTGTATGCAGTCAGTTGTAAAAAATCATCAAAACAAAATACGCACTACAGTGAAAGGAAAAATTGTTCTTTTTGCAAGTAGCCACGGCCGAAACTTTGTTAACCATGTTGTAGATAGGTGCAGAGATGCCCAGGTCACTAGTAATGTTTATCCAGGTGGCCAATTACAACATATTGTAAGGCCCAACAATGTACTTTTTCAGTCTTCTACCGAGAAGCTAAACAAAGATGATTATGTAGTCCTAGGCTGGGGTTCAAATGAAGTGGCAAAAAACGGAGGTGCAAAGTTTCTTAGGGCCACAAAAAAAAGCCCTTATCAGCACCGCTCACACAAATGTTGTTGTAATTAATGTTCCTCTGAGACACAATCTCTTACTTGACTCTTGTGTTAAGAAAGTCTGTAAACAAAAAGCTTGACACAGTATGCGACAGTTTTGAAAATGTCACAGTAGCTAATATCTTTAAAATGCACAGAGATCATCACACCTCACATGGATTGCACCTCAACTACAGAGGTAAAGTTGAACTTGCAGAAAAAAATTTGTGAAGCAATAAATAAACTACAGATGTCAAAGAAAAGTCCCTCTGAACCAATAGCATTGTCTTGGCAAGACAAAACCCACAGTAACTGGAACCATCAGAGGCTGTCAGCAAATGATGAAAGTACACAAGCATAAACACAGCCAGTTCCAGCAACCACAAATACTACGAAACCACCAGTCAACTCACACAATGCCCAATATGCAGTAGAAGAAACTCAATGTAGTTACTCAGGTCCAAGCCAGCTTATACAGCTGCAGCCACCCCAACACCAACAAGTGCAGCTCCAACTGCAGCAACTTCAATACCAGCACCAACTTCAACATCAGCACCAACTTCAACTCCTTCAACTCCAACATCAGAACCAACTCCAACAACAGCTTCAACTCCAGCAACAACTTCAGCTCCAGCAACAACTTCAACTTCAGCAACAACTTCAACTACAGCAACAATTTCCACTCCAGCAACAATTTCCACTCCAGCAACAATTTCCACTCCAGCAACAATTTCCACTCCAACAGCAGCCTCAACATCATAGCCCTGTACCAAGCAACAACCAGCAGCAAAACAGCAGGCGAAACCAGCAGCAGCAACAACCAACCAGGGACCCAGATAAGTTTAAAGTATTTAGTGTTTTACTCCAGAATGCACAATCAATTAAAAACAAAATCAATGAACTTGAACTTATTATTCATGAAATTTCAGATGTGTCGTGTATGTGTATATGTGAACATTGGTGTAACGAACATTATATGATGTCTATATGTGTCAATAATGATAGTATTGGTAGCTACTTTTGTCGGCAGACACTCAAATGTGGTGGTGTATGCATTTTTGTTAAAAATAAAATAAAATTCACGACAAGGTCTGACATTGAAAAACTTTCCATTGAAAGTTTTTTTGAAATAGCTGCTGTAGAAATAAATTACATCTTTAATAATATGTACATAATAGATTGTGTTTACAGAGCTCCAAACACAAATACAGACACATTTTAAAATAAACTTGATGAATTGCTGTTTAAAATAGCAAAAATTGGCCAGAAAATAATCTTATGTGGAGATTTTAATGTAAATGTTAAAGATACAAATTGTGACACACAGAAGTACTTGGCAATCCTCCAACATCATGGAATGGTCCTTTTAACTAACTTTATAACCAGGGAAACAACTACCAGCTCATCCATAATAGATAATATTGTTACCAGCAACAATATCATGGGTACTAAGCTAAAAAAAAAATTAATTAACGGTTTCTCTGACCACTACGGACAGGTTTTAAAAATCAACTGTGCCAGGCTTGAGTCCAACGCCTATCATACATATGTTAGAGATTACAACAATTTTTCAATATTCTACAATGATTTAAAAAATGACAATTGGAACTCTGTTTTCAATGCTGAAACAGTAAATGACAAGCACAGAACATTCATTAACACTTTCTCCTTAAAATTTGAGCAATTTTATAAAAAAACTTCGAGCCAGAAATTTTGTTAACTGTACTAAGGGATGGGTATCCAAGGGAATAAAAATTTCCAGCTTAAACCTGAAATATCTCCACACTCCAATTATAATATAACTGCTGTGAATTAATAGTGACTCCCCTAGTGCACATAATAAATGAGTCATTTAGAAATGGTACTTTTCCTGACGATTTAAAAGTAGCAAAAGTCATTGCATTACACAAGAAAGGTGATTCATCATTGGTAGGTTACTACAGGCCAATTTCACTTTTAAGTTCATTTTCAAAAATTTTTTAGCCCATTATAAATAAAAGAATAACCAAATATCTTACAAAGTTCAAATTACTTAATGAATCTCAACATGGGGTCTTAAAGGGAAAGAATAAAGAATCAGCAATTAGTGAATTTGTGGAATTGATAGCAGAATGAAGAGATAGTCATACAACATAATTGGAGTATTCCTTGACTTGTCAAAAGCATTTGACACTGTTGACCATCAACTGATGTTAGATAAATTGTCAGATTTAGGTATCAGGGATATTGCAAATAATTTATTAAAATCATATCTCACCAAAAAAAGACAAGTAGTACAAGTCAGTAGAAAGAACAAATTTACAAATATAATGGAAAATATTATTTCTGAACTTAAGGATGTAAGAGTGAGTGTTCCTCAATGCAGTGTACTGGGTCCACTTCTTTTTCTAACATATGTTAATGAATTGAATCTCCAACTACCCAATATACTTATTACTTATTTGCAGATGTTACTGACGTTCTGATAAGTACAAACAAACATTTAAATTTAGAATAGACTGCAAAAGAAACTTTGGGTAAGCTAAACTTCTGGTTCTCTTCAAACAAGCTATTGCATAACCTTAATAAAACAAACTATATTGCCTTCTCCTCGAAAGTAAAGCCTCAATTGCCACAAATTCTAATAAACAACACAAAAATTAATTCAGTGGAGCACACCCATTTCCTTGGCACGATAATAGACAGTAATCTAACATGGAATGAACACACAAAATGTCTACTCAACAAACACAATAGTACCTGTTGTATGTTAAAGTCACTTTCATATATAACCACAAACCAATGTCTGTGGTCTGCATATTATGGATATGTATACTCTCATATTAGTTATGGGATAATTTTTTGGGGGAAAAGTACCACTTATCTTCAGGCTGTCTTTGTAATTCAAAAGAAAATAATGAGGATCATATTACAAATGCACAGTTCTGACAGTTGCAGGAAAATATTTAAATCAACACGTGCTCTCACTGTTCCTTCTATTTATTTATTCAAAACCTTACTTTTCATTTGTAAGCACCAATTCGAATATTGTAAAAACAGTGAAATTCATGAACACCACACACGCATAAAACAACACTTCCATATACAAAGGGCAAACAAGATGAAAACCATTAAATCCGTTAACAATGGTGTAATAAGATTATTCAACAATTACCTCACCATCTTCAGACAGTTACGCATTTTATGCCAACATAATAAGAATGAATCATTGGTTAATCCTGGCCAACTATGAAAAATTCTTAGGACGTGTTAGGAAACGAGCAGAAT
The DNA here is from genome assembly GCA_003012365.1 of Medauroidea extradentata. Taxonomy (NCBI): domain Eukaryota; kingdom Metazoa; phylum Arthropoda; class Insecta; order Phasmatodea; family Phasmatidae; genus Medauroidea; species Medauroidea extradentata. Next base: position 23,419 of record PNEQ01072614.1, read on the forward strand.
GGAATGAAAAAGAATAGCCTGCAGACTGCTGCAATGCACCCATACAGCCATAATGCACTTGTTCGACTAAAGAGTATGCACAACAACATCGTAAATTTATAAAAATTACAAAAAAAAAAAAAACTAAAAAAAACTTTTAATTGCAATAACAACTGACTCTGCAGATCAAAAATTTTAATAAGTTGTAATCTCGAGTAATGAAGCATTCAAGATTTTTACTTGCTGCCCATCAAGATCTATGAGATAGTCATACAAGAGACACTACTTATAAGCCACGTTGGCTATAACATGTGCTGCAAAGAAATCTAAACCAAACCTTGATACATATTCAAAGATCATTTCACATTATGCGACGATTGTAGAATTTATTTCTTCGTTAAATGAAATCCTGAAGAAGATAATGTTAAAATGACTGATACTGAAATACATTAATATTCAGTTGCTCTGCAATGAAAAATTACGACCAAATGCGAGTGCAAGAAAATTGTCCAAAGGCCTAGTTCAAGAAGTTGACATTATTTTTCTGAGCTCTATTAATTAAGAAGAATAATGAACTTCAACGAGTGTATCTGCATGCAACTGCAGATGCTACAAAGAAATGGTGAAAACATAAGAATTATATTTGAATCCGCAAGAGTAACTTACAAAGCAACACTATTATTAAAAACTGGATGTTGAGAGAGTATGTTGGAAAGAAAATAATTTCAGGTGAAGTACCAACAGAGTGAGGGAGTGAGATCTTTTGGACAGTACTTACTTACATCGTGGTCTTTAGCGCTGGTGGGGAGTGACATTATGTGAGTATGGAGCAGTGCCGGAATGAAAGGGCGGGGGAAACGAGAGATCCCCGAGAAAACCTGCTGACCAGCGGCATCGTCTGGCACGATTTCCTCATGCGAAAATCCGGGGACCGACTCCACCGGGGATCGAACCCGGATCGCCTTGGAGGGAGGCAAGAGGTCCGACCTATCAGGCCACCGCGGCCCCAAGTACCAACATAAGTTAGTCTCTGTTTTAGTCAGTGACTTCACAGGAGTGCTGATATGCAATATACTTTTATAAAAACTAAGAAATTACCTCTTCGACCAAGCTGAAATATTGTTCCAAAATGTTACTGTATGAAATTTTGTCGCCATAATAAGCATCCAGTAAATGTACTACAACCTTACAACGTGCCTTTGCAAGTTGCAGTGACCTTTCGTTCTCAACGCACAGAAAACCTATTATCTTACTTGTGCATAGAGTTTGAGTTCTATTGACTGTACGGATTTACTTCGAGCAGAAAAACAGAGGTCTTAAAGGACGCAGGGAAAGAAAGAATCGTGTAATAAAGCGTAGTTGCGAAAATTCTAACACGGAAGTGTGTGGGAAGAGCTATAAAAGCACGCAATATGTGAATACTTGTAAAGGTAACCCGGGTAATATAAACTCACCCAGCACTGTGTAGAAGGAGTAGTGAGCTGGACGGGTGGCGTAAAGCGTGTGGAAGCCCACCAGAGCTCTATGGTCGTGGTCTGTGTTGTTGAGAGTGGGGAACCTGGCTATCAACCGCCTTAACACATCTGCCTCGGCCTGTGAGCCTATCACAGCGAGGTGTGCGCCATCTTGTTTGCAGCGCCGCTTTGCTTCAGCCCAGCTCAACCCACCTGTGTACAGTCGGTAGTAGCCCACGTTCACGAAGTACTCGTACTCCGACCTGTCGACAAAACACTACAGCCATGCAGCACCCAACATGCACGAAAACATACTTAAACTACTGCCAACATTATACTGGCAATATGATATTGCCAACATGCCCAGGCTTGTAATAACAATTAGAGTAATAATAATAAAAATTATAATAAAGCAATAATAATAACGTCTTTCTACGGCGCAGTTAGGGCAATTTTGCCATCTCTTACCCCGAACCTTTTAGATCTCATACAGAAATGCTATAATTGACACAACTAAGACGAAAATAATATTTATGCAAATTAGAAAGAAAGCACAATAACTCCCCCAAAAATATGTGACATTAAAACAATATAGGCCTACACACAGGCACACAAAAACACTGAGTTTTGGCACGTAGCCTAGTAAATTTGAAATGTTTTACAGAAAACAAAGTAATGAATTTCGAATACTATTCTATAAGTAGAACAAAAATACTACATAAACTATTTATCAATACATACATTAAACATAAAATTATTACAGTATTTAGCTTATTCGGTTGGTTTTGCAGTTAATTATGAAAAATGTACTTATGAAAGAAAAAGTACAGCTAATGTATTACAGCTCACATACTATAGTTAACATGACCAGTTAACTTGCTAATGCGATACAACTGATTTACAACAGCTAGTACGCAAATATCATGATACAATCAGCATTCCACAGTCTACATACCCAAATAATATTTTTACACGTCACAACTAATAAGCTACAACCAACCTCACAAGTGGGCCATGCTTTACCAAAGTCAAACAAGTATGTCATTTTGAATTAACCACATGTGTACTAATAATTCTTGATAACTATATACGTCTAGGTATTGTGTTTAGTAAATAAATCCAATTTCTGCTGACGATAATGTTTGGCTCGAAAACACAGACGAACACAGTGTTCTCCTTGCAAAAAATAAATTGCAGTGTTTTGAAAAGTAATCTTTTCTCACCTTTAGGCACACAAATAGGCCGAGGAACGATTGCAGACACAGTTCCACAAACTTCGCAATTCGTTTTGTTTCAAGAAAACCACTGTATTCGTCCGTGTTTTCATATATTTACTGTCCACAGTAAGTGTGTTACTTGTGTTTGTTCACATTCCACTGTCTGGAATGGGTAGACTGCAATTGGTTATAAGAGGTGAAGTTGTACCTACAACAAATTGACAATAGTTAGTTACTAGTTAATTTTTACTATCAGTTTTTGTACATTTTCAGTCAGCAATTTTTAATATCTATTAACATTAGAGTGAAGAAAATTGTAACAAATCCTTGTTTTTACAGTTTAAAGGAAATAGGAAAAATGTTTCCAACTAAAGGGAAGTGTAAAAGGAAGGAAAGCTGTCGTGTCAAATTGTGAATATGAGAAGCTTCACACTAAATATATTTCAGTTTTGATAATTTCATTTGACCTCTGGGGTAGATCCACTTCCTGTTCCTAGCTAATAGAATGCACATATTTAATTAGTACTGACGTGTGCCGTCTTAACACCAATAGTAGTCCCGATTATGATGAAATTAAGGTGGAAGTAAAAGCAAATGTGAAGTACAAGAGTGGGTAAACGGAAGAACCTCGAGAAAAATTCGCCGTATTGCTTACATGTGAAAATTAGGAATTCATTTCCGCTTGGAATAAAACTCGGATCAGAATAGTGGGAGGGTGCTGCTGTAAGCGCACATACACTGATGCTGCTTCCTCCGTAATATACACACAGGCTTATAACATTACCGTATCATGTATCGTTACTATGATACTGATTTCTTGATTTTTTCTTACGTTTTCAAAACCAGACCAAACATTACTGTCGCAGACAGTCGGTATAAGGCAAAGTCTAGTGGGTTCGAGTCCTGCCTCAAACATAAAAAAATGTTCTCAAAATTATTAAATAAATACATTTTTTTTTCAGGAAGAACCAAACACATTACCAGTTAGTAAGCCAACAGCTGAAGGTACTCAGGATAATCCAGAAGAACCCCTTTTCACCAGCTCTTCATCTGGAGATGCACCCTCTGTGAAATAATCGCATGTCACGCCTCAAAATTTTCGAGGAAAAAAAAACGACGAGCTGCTCGTGACGAGGATGTTATGCTAAAGAATGCGTGTGACATATTACTAAAAAGTGCGGAGATTCCAAGTTATCCACATGTTTCGTTTGGGCTACACGTTGCCAATGAAATGAGGAAGTAAGATCCGGTAACCATGGATCATGTCAAGCGTAAGATAAACAATATTCTTTTTTTTGAAGCTCACCTGGGAAATTCCAAACCAACATTTGAGGGTTATTCAAACGGACATAGTATAGCATCTGGACCAAAAATGCCATCTACTAATTCTTCTAACATGACTCCTCCTGCGACGACAGTGAAGTACTGTACACCACCTGAATACTTTTATGCAGATCAAACATCATATTTGGGTCCTGAATTAACAAATTTAGATATTCCTGCAAGCGAAATGTTTAATTGCCGTAGTGACATGCAGTAATAAGGGAAATGGGCATGAATGCATACCCAATCTGTTTAATTCACTGCTCAATGTAAACATTACAGTAATAAAAAAGGAAAGTTATGCACTTATTTGTACTAAAGATCTATTTTCCTTCAAATAAATAATTTATATAGAACTGACACATTGTTGGATTAGAATACATTAAATTTCTGTTTAATATCCTACTTTAACATATGCTATTTACGAACTGCGTTGTTTTTTTTTTTTTTTTTTCATTTTATTTAAAACAGTATTCATACCATGTTAAACATTGCACTTGGTTACACAGTGTTTCGATTCAATAATTCATATATTCCTATTTAATGAGCATAATGTTGAGTATTGCATATTAGCGTAAGCGGTTTGGTTTTTAAACTGGTTTTTCAACATATTACGCAACACATTAATCGGTTTATGTGTGGCAGTGTGTGACACTGGCAAATTATTGGTAAAATCACAAACACTGTTATTTTCCCAGCCAAAAAATGTTAGCAATAAAAATTTGTAGTAGGCTACATACAGCTACATAGTACGTACTGGACTTCGTGAACATTTTGGATGAAACTTTAATAAACATTATAACGGATAGTCTAGCTTAAAGTGAATACTAGAAGCAACTTATACACTTTATTGATAACTATATCATACAACATATGGAATTATCGAATTAACGTCACATGTTTCGTTCAAGACCATAAGAGCACAATACTGCTCATACCTTTACATAATCCTGAAGTGATTCGATGTTTGCATCACACACTTCCGGAACAATGTTGGATACGGACTAGTAATCTTAATGTGATAGCTAGTCTTTCCATAACTGTTACTGCCTCTCGTATGTATGTATCACGCTTTCCTATATACGAACTAATAAATTATTTTAAGTGCTCGAAGTCCACTAGCGTCATACGTGTAAATTTTTGTACAGTACCGTCAATAGTTTCGTAGGTCACATCCTGCCGCAACCTATTTCCATACTGAACTCGGTTACTGCACAATTCTTTGATCCACCAACGAGGTTTACGTCTGTTTCCTTTTTTTTAAAATTTGGTGTATCACAACAAAATTAATAATATCGTATGATAAGAGTAACCAATAGCCAGGGTAACGCACCCTGAACTGCAAACTCACGACTGCGCGCAGTAGGCATCTGCTTGCCCCGGGTGATAGCATGAGATAAGAACTTGAAAAATAGTGAATGGCTGAAGAAATTTTGGTCAGCACGTAACATCTAGGTCTTTCCTGCTGGTATTGGGTTACGTGATGTAGAAGTATGGAACAGCGTCGGAATGAGAGGGGCGGGAGTAACGGGAGATCCCTGAGAAGACTTGCCAACCAATGGCATCGTCCGGCACGATTCCTACATGTGAAAATTAAGGCTGTCCCAGACGCTAGCATTAAAGATAGGGTGAAAGTGGATTTGTAGCAAACACTACCTAAGTAAGATATAAATGTGAAATAAACGGCAAATTCAAGCTATTTACAACACGATTCCGGCTACATAGGTAAAACTTCGTTTTTTGAAGACGATCTATTTTTTTTTTTTTTGAAGTTATAAGAACCTCATAACTAACAGGCTATTAGATGTTCGTAATATTCGTTTCAATAGCTAGTTTTATCAAGAAAAATGCATCAGAAGAGTCCGCGAGGTTATATACGTAGCTTTAACGCTGTGTAAACTATAAGAAAAATAAAAAAAATTGTCAAGGTCATTGCGGCCGGCGTGGCTGTGAAGCCGTGTGGCAGACACTCATGTGGAGTCTGACGACGACTTGTCAGCCCGCACAGGGTTGCCATATATACTGACAGCACTCAACACGCGTGCCCTGCGCCCGCTCGGTCCATGCGAAGTTTCTCCGCGGAAAATACTCTCTGGCAAACAACATGAAGAAAAATAAGTCTAACAAACAACACCCTTTTATATCTGCAAAGAGGAAGTCTGTGAGGAAGAAGATGGCTTGAGTTCGTGCTGTAATAAGGTCGAACTATGGCAGTTTATTGAAATGATGTGTGCTAAGAAATTGTAAGTCTATTTATTGAACTGTCTCACAGAATGTAATCTCTTTATTCAGTGACATTAATGATTATTCTTATGAACTTGGCCGTTATAAACCTCGTCAGTCGCATAAAAAACGTTATACTTGATTTTTAATCTGGTAAGACATTTATGTAGTAGATAGGGAAAATGTTGGTAGCTAAACAGCTAATGTTTTAGAACTGATGAGAATGAATTATGTGACTTTAGAGCAGTACCGGAATGTAAGAAAAGGACAAATTGAAGATCTTTGAGAAAATCCGTCGACCAATGTCATCGCCTGTCATGGTTCCCACATGCGAAAAATCGGGGTTTACTCGCTGGGAATCGAACCTGGATTTGGATTGCCGTGGCGGGAAATGAAAAGATTTTGGCGGCTCGTTTGTGGGAATATAATACGATCTCTTCACCGCCGCCCCAAGATGAATAGTAAAATAATCGAGGAAATAAATACTTCTATTTTGCTCTTTGAGTCACATCCAGATACTTGATATATGGCCGAGACGGCTAGCAGAAACAGATCACTACTATAAGCAGCTTTCAACTGTCGGTGGTAGTATAAACAAAGGGTAATTAAAATGACTGTAAAAATAAAAATAATTAGTCAACCGAGTCAACAAAACATTATCCCCCCCCCCCCCCGAGCAATAATGTGTGTAGTAGCAAGCACTGTCTAGATTGCTGGCTATATGTGGCCTTGGTAGCCTCTGATCATTAGACAGAATCAGCTGATTTCACATTAGGCTACTTCTACTAGTAAACATAAAGAGCTACAGTTCACAACACCAAACCCAAGCCCAGTTTCATGATAATAAAGAAGGTAAACTTTACAGAGAAAAATCGAACTTCGTTTATACGTATTTTGTATTTTTATATTTTCTTAAAAATAATAACGAAAAAATACAATGAGACATTACTACCTACTGAATGTAGAAAATTAAATAACTTTCCATAGAATATTAAACAATTACACGAAAACACAAATGTGGTCACGTTATAATAATTAATGTATTAATTCCATAACATTCACGTGATAAACTTACAATTAAACCGTCCAATTATAGGTGATACACGTGAACGGCTCTTGAGTCTACGAAATGTGCGACAAGTTTATATTATGGAGTATCAACTGGAACGAAGGACGGGAGAAACAGTGTATCACCGTGAAAACTCGTCAAATACAATGTCCAAGCATAATTACCACATACGAAAATATGACAGGTTTATTCAGGTATCTAAACAGAATGATACTGATAACAGATTAACACTCTAGCCCCTGGACCACTACGTCTCCATTAATTTTTAAAGCGTGTCCTGTCAGTAATAAACTAATGGTAATAAATTAAACGAGTAATGGAGCATCTTCTGTTTCCGATTTGTTTAACGGCATTGACTGTATTAGTAACTCATAAGTTCTTAAGCTTTTGTTTCCAAAAGTGCTGCCAAACGGTAACGCTGTTATATACATTTTGTAAACGTTCATAAGCTAACTTATATATTAACTTCATTCAAAAATTTTTATGTGGTCCTAACTTAATTTGTGCAATTATTGACATCGGAAGGCCACTTAGTAATTTATATTAAAAAAGTATGGTCATATTTGAATTGGTATAAATTGTGATATGTCCATTCATACAGTCCAACTTTTCTCTGGGATCTCTCGTTCCCCCAGCCCTTCCATTCCGACGTTTCTCCACTCACCAGCGCTGAAGATCTATATGTTAAGCGCTGAACCAAAAACTCTCACTCACTCACTCAATAAGGTCAAAAAAAAGGGGGGGGGGGTATTTGACGCTAAATGTATATAAAAATAACACAAATAATGGCAAATGAACTTTTTTCTTGTTGTTGCTACACCTGTTGAGGATATACAGGTAGTATAACTCTGACAGGTGCAAAAATTCATTGAAATTGTAGGGAATACTTTGTGCCTAAATGTAATAATACTGAAGAAACAGCACTTGTAAAACGAACTTTAAACATGTATCTTTTCAAAATATCTGAAATTAAATAATGCAAAATAACAAAACTCTGAACATTTCTTTAGCATATTGACGATACAGGACTGGCCTTTTACGTTCCAAACACACATGGAGTTACTAATGCAGCGATAGTATTGTGAGCTCATTAAGATAATTATGGTACATGTTGTTTACAGTGGTGCTCACATGTACGCAGTCTAAGACTCCGTACTACTGGGACGAACTTTCAATTGTGATTTGAATTAAAACGATAGGTCCTAGACAGTTGCAACAAACAGGGCCATTTTTGTTACATATGCCATATAATTTAATATTTTTTTTTGTAGAGCGCGTAGAAAAATATGAGAAATTTTGGGAAGGAAAGATGCTTTCGCTACTCCGTCGGTTTTATCTGGAATGTATGCTTCCAGAAATAGTCGATGGAAGGATTCCTAGAAAACTTTCTGCAAGGGAACCAGCTTACATACTGCAAGCGAGAAAAACAATTAATTGCAAAAAAGAGAGGAAGCTGCTAGCTTAAAAAGTTTTTACCTTGTTTTTTATACGGGAAGTGTCAATGAAAATCTGTTAATTTTTATTAAGAGGGTGTGGTACATAATTCAACGCTAAAAGCATTACTCTATAACTCTATGTTTCTTGAAGCCAATTTTCGAAAGTTAAACAATAGTAATCACAGGCAATAGTTTTAGCCAACGTTTTAAACAAAATTGTTCTCAGTGTTACAAACTTCTGAGGCGCAATCTCTGACGCCGGAACCTCGTGCATTTAACTGCAGCGCAGGAAATCATGCGTAACGAATTAGAAATTCCGGATAAATATCTACTAATAAAGTTGGCAAATACCATTACCTAGGATTGTCATTGAGTATTGTATCCATACTGGCTTCGAAAAAAGCATAGAAATCAATTGATTATTTCAGCATTTATTTATCTACCATGCACTGTTTAAGTAAGAAAATTTTGTCTGTGATTACAGTTCACTAATATTACTAACATGTTCAATGAAATTTGCTGTCAGCGGCCGACATGTTTTGCGAATCAATTTGTGGTGAGCAAGAGACTGTGTGTTCCTATTTATTTCAGATCCATGATTCATAGAAGCTCACATTGATTACTTCAGAATTAATAATAATAATAATAATAATAATAATAAAATCGTCTTTATTAGGCGCAGTTAAGGCATACATGCCTTCTCTTACACTGAACCAATATTAGGTACATACAACACTTATTTTAGAGATTAAAATTAAAAGAAAATAAAATAAAATTAATAGCAATAAACTATACTACCTAACTAACAGTAATAGCCTTAATGTTTACAAAAGACAGCCACGCTGAACAGGCACTTGAAAGCTTTCTATAGTTTTATAATGTTTACAAAAGACAGCCATGCTAAACAGGCACTTAAAAACTTTATATAGTTTTAATTTTAAAACACAGTAAGAAGGAAACAAACAATTAACACTAAG
>PNEQ01072615.1:0-24192 GCA_003012365.1 Medauroidea extradentata
GATCCAACTTGCCTAAAAAGCTGGTTAATTGACGTTTATAACCTAAAAATTGTACGTAACATAGATACTGATAAATTTACAAAGCGTTTAATTCCATTATACCAGCTAAATATTCATTAGTTTATTAATTGGGGATGTGCAGCATCATCAATCTGTCGCGGATCAACACCTTCACGGAGTTTTGCGCCCGACACTACCATCCACGTTGATCGAGAAACGCCCTGCAGAGCCCCCGCATTCCAGCACGTCCCTGTTCGTGCCTCCAAGCGAGTGAACTCTGACCTGCCTGCCAGATAAATCCGTCCAAAGCACAGGCTAGCTCAGAGCTTATTTGAAATTTTAAAAGCCAGCACTTCTCTGTACGTGCTTCCAAGCAAGAGAACTACGACTAGCCTGCCACATAAATCCTATTCCAGGAGAAGCAAACTAAGAGGCTACTAGAAATTTAAAAAAAATCCAAAGAAGGCAAAAATATAAGAAAAGTTTACTTAGAAAAGTTGCTTGAAATTAAATTAGCTTTAAATTGAATCCAAACACGACATAAATCCGATAAAATTGACATGTAAAATTAAATACTTTTCTCTTGCTTTAAAGTTACATTTAAAATTAAAAAGAAAATTTTAATGTAAATTTCTCTACTCGCATCCCCAATTAATAGGTTGGATCCCGCCGTATACATCCTTATACCTGGTTAAGTTGGCTTACTTAATTTGTTATTAACAACAAAGAAAAAAAACATTAATTAAGACAAAAAAATTGAAATTACTGTATGATAAGAGGCCAAGTAAGTGCTACGTGCCAGTGCACGTCACATTACTATATGTTATTCAAATGAAACATGATTAGAATTGCAGTTTATGCTGGTGAAATTGAGCCATATTTTTATTTCTCAATTTCCGATTTTTAAAAATTACGTATTTAATTGCTGCACTTCTAAAAATCTGTGTAATTATACAATTTCCTGTGAAATCATAAAACACCTACAGTTTCCATAAATTTTACAGATAAATAGTAAAAAATTAGCTAGTTTAGATTGCTCTTGAATACAGTCATATCTCCATACAAGGTGCACTCAAGACCTTTGTGTCCACTGAAGCACTGTCGCTCAAGTGTACCTCTCTGCCTCATTTCGGTGAATAGACAACATAATTGAGATTTGGCTGGAAACAGACAAGTGGGTCCATTAGCAGTTGGATGAGTATCAGAGTGCAAAATGTCTAACAGACATGTACCTCTTGCCCAGACTGGAACAATACAAAATACTATTAATCATCCACTGTGGCGGAGTTCACTGTGGGTTGGCAAAGCTACTTTTCCAACTTTTAGAATGTATGCAGACAGCCCAAATAGCAAAGGTAACAACAACAAAGCCAGGATAAAAGTGGTCACATCGTGCAGCATGATAATTTTGGCAAGAGAACAGACCACATCCAGTCCTGGTCATTAAAGAGCAGCTTCAACCAAGATTCTGGCCATGGTGGCTCTTGCTCGGCCTCTGCCGCTGGAGCACAATAATTCGACTGCATGCGCCTTAGGATCAATTCAGACTATACTGGCCGCTTGATGATGTTGTCCGATGCGCTAGACATTTGATGCCATCTGCAACTGTGTCCTACTGCTCAAATAGAGGTGATTAGTGAAAAGGAATCTGCCAAGATGCATGACCATGTCTTCATTTCCAACCACTATGTACAAAGCATTCTACCCAGTATTTTGGGATACCAAGAAAATATACACACTTTTTTGCACGCGTAACACCTTTTTCAGTTCTGAGTGGCCGAGTACATAAGTCGTCGCCAAGCTCTTGTCTTCCCTCCACCTTGCTAATACACTGTTTATCTCAATGCTTCCCCTCAACCTCGCTGGACCTGTCAATGTGCCTTTGATATTATACTCAAAGTAAAGTAACCATTATGTGGTAGGTGGTTTGTGGCACATGGGAACATGGACAATCCAAGTGCTGTACAGCAACAGATGAACTGATTCCCATATGAGGAAAAATGGTTGCACAGATGGTATTCTGCATCTTCCACATTGCTGGCCTTAGGAATGGGTGTACTTAATGAATGTGAAACGTGGAACCTGTATTGTTTTGCAAACTACCTTAATAGGTAAATCTGGGAAACACAATGTTGACATGTGAAGTGCTCATACATGTACTGCATGCCTTGTCCTGTGTCGATTCCACATTTTCCACATGTGCTGGCATCCACACGCCACAAAATAGTTGCAATGATTTATGCTCTAACCCTCGTTTTTCACTACATTAATGTGCTTAGTAAAATTTTATTACTTTGGATTTAGACATTTAATGTGTGTGTGTGTGTTTTTCAGCTAGTACTTTGTGTTCAGCATAACCACAATTGCATGCCATATGTAAGGGGTTTATTCACCTGTAAACCTAGAGTATAACTTTAGGAAATTGTTATAAAAAAAGTTTAGTACTATGTATTTTTCCAACAGCAGGGATGAAAGTAAGGATGATATGTTGCTGAATACTGTGACTATGCTGACTACAGTTTAAAATTTATCTAATTAATATTGTTTGTTCCAGAACTTCATACAAGCAAAACGGTTCTTCATTGGGCAGCCTGTGTGGACGCCATACAACCGGCCAGCTGATGACATGGACTGTAGGAAACGTTACTTGGCACGTGTCAGCAAGGGCTTTGAAGAATAACCTAGCCTTGGTTCTAGTTGCAGTTCTATTGGCTACATACGTATATGTACTGGGGTAGATGTTTCAGAATATTTGACTATAACATACAGTATAACTCTGTTATAATGTTTCTGAATGAACTTGAAAATGTGTATTTTATAAAAGGGAATTCTTTATAAGAGTGTAATTTCTTATTATAAAACTTTTTAAGGGCTCAAACACACAAAGCATTATAACCAGGAAAGTGTTATTACCTGACTCGTAACAGGGTTCTACTGTATATATAAATTCAGATTTTATAGTTTTGTTGGGGTTATGGATAAATACTGTAATTTTACTGCCCTTATAATTGTGTATGCCTTTTAATGTTAATTGAGAGTTTATGTGCTGGTCTCTGATCAATTTGTGTATGTTATGGCAGAAAACTTTGTAACTTTAGTTGTACTCGGTGAGTTTTTTTAACAATACAGTAGTAGCAAAAACCGATTTTTACTGACCAAAAAATTACGGGAACAATGGTTGAAGGTGATGATCAAATGTGTTGTAAATACTAAGTAATTGATTCTTCAAACTTTCAATTGGAAAGGGTATGAATTGAATAAAGAAAATTTAATAATGATTTATGTATTATTTATTTTCATAGTGAATAATAAAAATCATAGAGTACAATTATCTTAGCAATATTAGAGATAAATACTGTGATAACAAGCAATCGTCAAAATATTATTTGAGTGAAAAATACTGCAGCCAATACGGTGCAAATTCTCTTCAATAAAAGGTAATCATGTACTCTGCGGTTTATGGGACAAATATAACACAGTCAAATGCCCAGTGTTGGAAGTATGTATCAAGAACAGAAATGTTAATGCCATATTTTACCAGTGATGGTAGGAAAACAGTGTCTAAACTCAACATAATTTTATGTAAAAAAAAAAAATACACGATCAGAGCTTTGTTGACAATCAGTTGACACCTAATTTTGAAGAAGTTGCACATAAAGCTGAGTTCTCTGGATCCTACAAAGAATGTTCATTAAACAACAGTAAGGTGTTAGGGTAACTTTCGAACACCAATAGATTGTTTAAAATCTAACAAAACAGATTTTAAAAATAGAGACTCTGTTATTTACAATTCTTGCACCAGTGAGACAATACATATTAATCTCACAAAACATCTTACAAAACCTGTAGTGACACAGTAATACATACTTTTATCTAACAATATATGTAATTTTTAAAATGGTTATTAGAATGTTCCTATACTCTTTGATAAAACAAATTAATTATTAAATGAAGTGTTTTCTCATAAGTGTCTGTTGCAGATGAAAGAAGTTAACAGTTTGAATTCTGCAACAAAATCAACACTAGCAGAGCAGTCACAATATACAACCCCTTTAGTTACTTATTTACAAATATACAAAAGTATAGTCACTGAAATGCATTAACTACAAACATATTTGAAACAATGCTTAAAACAGAAAATTTTCTATCGACGTGTTATTGGTGTTCTGAATTATGCATCACTCATCAGAATCAGTATGACAGACATGTCTGACTTCAACGGCCATAGTAATCGGTGAAATTATAAAATTACCATTATGTTTTAATAATTAAGAACACTAACTGCATACAAAATACTGCAAAACTGTTTGAATGTTTTAACATATGAACTACATATTTATACTATAGAACCTCTACAATAACAACTCCTTAACAAGGAAGAGGATACAAAGTGTAAAACAAATTGCAGTTTATTTTTAAATATGTCTCTCTCTCTCTCTCTCTCTTACTCACTCTCACCCATTCACACTCACTCACAAGTGATACATACCCAAGCTATAGGATTTTAAGCATTTCAAATAAATTTGTGACAAATGATGATAAAACCTACTGTAAATTTGAGTACAGTATAAATACATATATCACATGTGAAAAAATACATTTCTCTGTCTAGTTACCATAAGTCTGTGATGTCGGTGTCCCGTCTACCTGTGGTGCCGTGATACATGGAAACTAAGCGAGCCAATTTTCTGTTCAAAACTGCCAACATTAAGTTGCAGCGTATGGCTGGATGAACATTATTGCACTGTATCAAATAGTGTTTGTTCATTTTCTTAGATTCTGTATAGATATTATTAAACATGGACAACCGACAAGACTGGTATTTTAAAATGAATTCTGATGTAAAAATTTGACTATGTATTGGCATTTATTCCACACTAGTTAGGTGACGCATTGGCAATGATTATATTTACGCAGCGTAAAAATAGGATGTTGCTCAAAAGTACTGTATGATATTTATGCAAAAAGGTCTCAGTTCAATAATTACCATCACTGCTTGGCATAGGGGCTCTCAGGTAGACGGGGTCCGATAGAGACGGAACATTTCACTCTGACTGCATGTGTTAAACATACATTTTCAAACACACACAGGCAAAGAAGTTATTGTAATAGGATTTTCTATCAAATCATTATGTATACATTATCTTTATTTGTATTTGTAATAAGCCAACGTGCACAAGTAAACAAATGGTGTATGACGAGTTTAAGTGTGCACATTTGTGATGACTCTTAATAAAGTCCACATGATGAACCTTCCCCTGCTGCAGCCGTAATGTACAAAAATATATGCAGGAAATTTAATAAATAATCTTAAAACTTGAAGGGTGGGTGCCTTGCACCAAAACTACAAAAAAAAAGTCCATTTAAATGTCTAAAAACCCAAGTTTTGTTGAATGTGTTGCAAGGACACACAATAATATTAATGTTATGGGAGGATAATTTAATGGACGACTTGAAATGAGGCAGAACTTCAGTCAGGTGTGGGATACAATTCCTACCTCCATGGATACTGCAACCGAACATAACTTTCATACAGGCGTTTGGCTTTACATGAACAGGATGAGATGTATGTAAAAAAATTGTTTAATTGTTTGGAATTTGCCGCTTTTTCATGTAAACATTGATCTTATGAATTTACGTATATCTTAACTACGAAATGAAATTAATATTTTTTACTTTTGCGTGAAAGTTTAAGAGTTCATAAAATTATTGGTTTCTACTATCACCAACTAACAAATCAGCATGTTTGTAAACAAGCTTTGTTTCCCACAGTTCTCTCCCCTGTGGTGTGACGTCAGAGGGCGTGTACTTCAAGTCGTCCATTATGTTATCAATACAAGTATGCTATTGCCCTCATTTGTATCCTCTATGGCAGATGTGAAAGTATCTGACAGATTGCAACAATGCATGACACAACATGTGCATGTGTGTGAGGCAGCAAGAAGATGTAATTTCAATATTTTACTGTGAGTTTCTGATACTAGCATTGGTAAAACTCTGAAACTCATGGTAAATGTTCAAAATGACATCCTCTCACTTCCACACGCACATGTCGTGCACTGTCGCAGCCTGTCAAATACTGCCACATTTGCCATAGATGTAGTTGAAGGCATCAGCATACTTGTATCAATAACATAATAATATAGGTAATTAAATTATTTAACAACATTAATTTTACTATTGGTTACCTTATAAAACATTAAACTCAACTTTCATTAATAAACCAATAAACTAAGGATTTTCAAACCTATGATTGTTTGTTTTGGGGAACCAACCTTCGAAATTAGTAAAAGTATTTCTGAAACATGTTGTATACCAAAAGAAATGGAATGAAATAAATCTTGTTGTACACACTAAAATTCAATGTCTGCAAACTTAACACCAAATTATTTATCTCCTCCCATAAGAATGTTTAAGGATCACAAGTACAGTAATTCAATGCTTTACAGAAATCCAAAAATCGAAACGTATCAATTGGAAAATAATATCTTTAGGAATCTTGTGCAATAACTACATCAATATCTGAAAGATTCAGTAGAATCTCTTAATAGTGAGCATGGTAATAGTGGGAACACAGTTAAGTGAGGTATTTTTGAGGAACCTTAAAAGTAAACCATAAAAATATTCCATGAATAGTTGTTTTATAAGTAGAAATACAGTATATAACTATGAAATCACATGAATGAAGCAGGGGTTTGCAGCAAGTTTTGTGACAGTGTGGAGAGGTTCGTCCCTTCTTCCTAGAACATTCTGCAGATGTCATGTGACATATTCTATTGCTTTGCCGCCTGATTTTTGTGCTATATTTATTGATGACAGGTTTCTGCACTTTCATTATTTCTGACGTGATTTAAGACACACTTGGAGAGCGCTCACTGACTAAAATGACCTGGCGTGTCTATAAAGTTTTACAAATTGCATCCATATTTAATCATCTCTGACATTAAAATTAATTAAATTATGTTTGAAAATAATTAAAAGCAGCTTCTCGTGGATAATGAAGACCTGGAAAAAGCTGGTGTGAAATGGCATTCAAATAACGAGTGCACCACAGTGGGAAGTTGGAGATCATATATCACTGCTCTGTCAGAATGTACTGTATTATTGTGCGGTGTAACAAGTCGGACATCAGTTGCTCCTACCGCATAAAGTAACGTAACAAATGTATTAGTAACTGATTTTCAACAAGTTTTGACTTTTTGCTGGTTCTGAGCAAGCTTTGGACCAAAAATTTTTAACAACAATCGTACAAAAAATTTTACAAGGTTAATTCACATAAATACTTGTAATTAGTGGCAGCAAATTTTTATCAAATACGGATAGCGTCAACATCATTATATACTTCGCAAAAAATAGCATCACCTTTTTTCTTCTGATAAATTACTATAGCTCACTAAATCACTTGTTTTAGAAATCTGCAGACAATTATTTTGTTGACAACACATCTATTGAACTTAAAAAGTGTTACTTTATTTAAGAGAACAACCATTTCAAAATTATCTTAACCTTAATTCTGGTCTCATAAACTTTCTTCGTAACTTTTTAAGTTTTTATGTAATCAGTTTTGAGGAAGAAGAGGTGATATCTTTACAATCACAAAAATTTCTTTGAATAATATTTCCTGGTTTTGTTAGTGAAAAGTATTTCCAGGGACTAGGTATTATTTCATTCAAGGTGATTGCTTAATACTGCAGCGATTGATTGTGAAACATGATGTGGACAGGTTTTCCACTTTTTTTAATACAATTAGTATTAATTGTTTTTGTATTTGCTGGGTATCATTGTAAAGAGTGCCAACCTGCCTAAATAAACTAACATTTTATTAATAAGTTATTTACCATTACATATGTTCAAACAGTTTTTAAAATGCAACTTAGGACATATTTTGTTTGAGGGTAAAATTGGTCCAATTCTGTAAGAGCGAAAACACTGCTGTAGCAAGGATTGGTACTAGAACTCAGACACCAAACTATAACCAGACTCCACTGTAATTTTAGATATTGGTTATTTGTATGTTATTATAGCTTGGATATCCATACAGTTTAGCCCCAATTAATTCGGGAGTAACGAAAACAGTGATATAACAAAAGGATTTTTAGGAACCTTAAAAAAAACATACAATAATGTAAGAAAGAACTCGGTAACTTTAATAAAATGGAATATACATTGTAATGTAAGTATTTTTAAAAATACTTCACTAGCTGCAGCACATACATACTTATTTCTCTGTAGATAGTATGAAACAATCTCTTGAGAAACAAACAAATAAAAAAGTTACAATTTGTTGTAAACTTTGGCTGTGGAAGTGATTTTGAGTTGAGCACACACCTAGATTCTTCCTCGCGACCAGGGAGTATCATGAACTAACGGCTGGTAGGTGAACGAGCATCTAGGTATCCAGTCCACACAGTGCGGCGGTGGACAGAACAGGAACTAATACACAGATAGTGCTTCGCGTCTCCGTCAGACTACACAACACTGCAGCACGCTGTACCAATTAAAGGCCTATACGTAATTGAATACTCTAACATTCGACCATACGTTTCTGTTACTCTAAGTATTTCGTTAGTACACAATACAAAGGTAAGGTTAAAATAACAATAGTTGAAAAAATATATTAAGAATCTGTTGTGTGAAATGAAAATATTGTGAAATAAATCATTAGGCCTATCTATTTGCCATAAAAGCATATCGCGTAAAATTTCAAAATATAAGCTTTTCTAATGCTATTTACAAGGTTTTCAGAGTATTATATTTAAGACATGTCTGTTATATTTTGCCACGAAATATCAATACTGTAGGTTTTTTCATTATAAGTTACATAATAGCTGGTTCTTTGTGAATGGCCAGTCGGCCATCTTGACTTTAACTTTAGGTTTTAGTTTATCGGAAGCATAAAGTCAAGGCTGCTCGACTTTGGCGACATTGTTGTGTACGACTCCAAAAGAAGCCATTGTACTGAAGGCTATCGTAAAGTCAAAAGCTAAAGTTTTCAATTGTGTAGCCACCTTAATTCCATCACCACTAGAATGTACTGGTGTAGAGTGATTATTTTGTCGTATCTTATGATAAAACTAGAGTACGTATCTACTAAAAATACATGTATGTTATTATGTATTTACATTGATTTTTTGCAATAAATTTACTACTGTAAACTTAAGTAACGTGTTTCGCTGATACTATTAATAAAAAAAGGCTCGAATCCAGAGTATTTTTAGCGAGCAGTACCAGTTTGGTAAACTGGCGTGGCAGGTGGCAGCGTACAAGCTACAATGGCTGCCCCATGCGTATTTATTTATTATTTAACCGTTGTGGTCTTCTAAACTTTTGAATCAGTTTTTATTGTAAATTTTTAACATTTTCAATGGGAATTTCCTAAATTTTGTTGGGCAAGCAGGAGAGAGATGAAAAGATAGAACGCACTGCAATGTTTGTAATCACTTCTCACATGATGGTACACACGCACCCTAACTCTCCATGTGCAAGTTCAGTTGTTGGTTATGTTATTATTGTTGGCCAACAGATTTTTTAAAATTACCTTACATTCCGATGAAACATGCCCGAGGATTTTACTTTTTGTGAAGGGTTAAATAATATAAAGTCAGATTTAAAAAACCTAAATTTAGAGTTAACATTTTTGGGCCCTGAGACATTTCATTAAATTGGGGTTCTACTGTATTTAAAATGCCATGGACTTGAAAATAAAAGACAAGACAGTAACGTACAATTGTATACTATTTCTAAAAATATTTTGAGAGGCTTATTACCATTCAGGTGCAGCTCGGATAGAAAAAAGGTGTGTGTATTGTTTTCATGAGCGAGACAACTTGGGGCACTAGTGTCGAAAAATGAGTGATTCGGCAGTTTTTTTGTTACTTCCGAATCCGTGATCTTTGTTGTATTCGTGTTCGTTATGACAGTTTGTGGTTAGGTAGGTAAATGAGTGATTGGTAGGAAACAATTATTTAGGTGGTGCAGCAATGAAATGAGTGTCAAATTCAAAGGAGATTAAATTCGGTAATTTTCCTAGGGATTCTATAGAAAGGTAAGGAAGTGGATATTCTTTGAAGATAGTGCTTCAACGTGGCCATGAAAATGTGAATTCTCAGCAGGAAAAATTTGTGTTTTTGTTTGGTGTATTTCTCGTAAGCATAAATGCTGTGGTTGTTTTTTTAAAAGTGGTTAGTGCAACATGTTTGTAGTGGTTGTAACATACAGTTTACACGTGACATGGTTCATAAATAATCCAGTGTTGTGTTTAGCGTTTTTGTAACTCCAGTGAAATATCTTGGCATGTTTTGCCAAAATGTTGTCTATCTATTTGCAAATACTTTATCTTTATGCCGCATAAGTAAAATGTTCAGTGTTTGCAAGTCCTGTGTGAAGTGTGTTGTTTTATTTGAATCTACAATTTTAAGAACTGCATGTAACTGTGACTTGCGTGACATAGTATTTGTGAATAATTCATTGCTAGTTTCTTGCCAGACATAAACAGGGCTTTCGTCTCACAGCCTCTCGTAAATATATGCAAATATACAACGTATGTTTTGTAACTTGTGTGACATGGTATGTACCTGGAATATAATTCATTGCTAATGTGTTGCTCAGCATACATGTGGATATTGCGTTGTTCAAATGTACGGTTTTATTTCATAATTTACATGATACTGTATTTGTGAAGTAATTTATTCATTGCTATTGGGCTGCCAAATAAATACGTGTGGCATTCATCATTCAGACTTTCAAAACATTGTATTTTTTGAGCGACAATGTGCGTACATTTATTTTATCGGCTTATATTTTAAATTTATGTTTAAATGTTTTGCGAGTTCATTATCCACTATGGTGTGTGTGATTGTGATATGTACCAAAAGAAGACACATCACTAACGTAAAAAAGTAAATAAAAGTCTCGAGAAAGACTAGGTATAAACTAAGCCCACCCTTTTGTTGAAATAAACAAAGTCCCTACATAATTTTGAAATTATTAAAAATAAAGTGCACTGCCCCCCCCCCCTCCCCGGTTAATTTTTTTCATTAGTTTATGGAGACACCGTGTGAAGCACTAGCGCAGCATAATTTTTTTCGTTAGTTCTACGAGTGACAACCTTGGAGCACTAGGAGAAACTACTAGCACAAAAAAAGCATTGAGTTATATCTCTTTCCGTAGGAGTAATGCTCGTTGCTTATTACTTTCCAAGCATGGCTAACGGTCATTGGAACGCAGATGCCTATGGATAAAGGACTGAATGCATTACATAATATATGTAGTTATAGGGCTTCATTAACAAATAAATTTAGCAAATGACTGCAGTACACATTTTGTACACAACTTATTAATTATTCTGGATACTATGATATCCAGAGACTTCCTTGAAACTTAAAATGTTGAACGAGGAAATTATCTATTGACAAGCGAGCCATAACTTAGATCAGTTTGGCAGTAGGCAAGTGTTTCATAGGACAGTTATCTCTGCAAAAAAACAATGCTAAATGAAGGAAGGAAATTGTGAAAGTGAGACAGCATTTTTGCACTACGTGGTAATAGACAAACAGAAGCTGAAACAGATTTCAGTGTGACATACAATACTTAAGTAGGGAAGGAACTGGTGGCCATAGCCAAGCAGTTACTATGAATTTTTGTACTGTAAGGAAAAAAATTATCGCAATGGATCCACCGGCTATAGGTAGTTTTATTATTTTTTAATTTTTAAAAACATGAATTTCCATAACAAAAACCTTCATAACATTGTATGGTTCCAGTTTCCTAGAGACTTACTACACTGCCGAACTCACAACAACCACACAGTGCCGCAACATGTCTTAAAAAATGTGTGCTGGTGAGTTTTACTTCATCACGCAAAATTGCAAATCTCACTGACATATCACATTCTTCATTGCAAGGACGATGTCTGAGTGTTTATAAAGTTGCAGATCTAAGGTATTGGGTTCTAGCAGGCTGAACTCAATATTGTCAGGCGACCTCGAGATGCTGGAACATGAAGCAGTAGACTGGCTCAGCAGAGAGCCAGAAATACAAAACACACAGCCAAGGTTGTTCGAGAGTCTATTACACAGGAAAGACTGACAACTGGCCTGTATCTATTGTAGCATCTAGGGTGAAACGCAAACGATCTGCCTAATATAAGCTGCACAATGAATCTAGTATCACATAGATTGTTACTTAAGAGATGAAAAACAATTATTGCAGTCAGATAATAAAAATACAATACCAAATGTTTACTCTCATTACGTTTGAAATTATTAACAGACTGTCAGTTTTACTAACCGAATAGGCATTGGCAATACACTTCATACAACACAGACATAATCAGTTTTAGCTAGTGTATATATAATGATTTGATGAAAATCATACAGACATATGCTGTTTTACTTGTTCATGTTTGGACAGAGAACAAGTGCACCTGGTGTAATGTAACACTACATATGTAAAAGCACAAATTAAGGATGTTTAATATTACAGCACACAAGCAATAAAGTCACTTTTGAATAGACTATGCAATTTTTTTAAAAGTTAAAATTGAAAAGGCCTTATTCCTACTCCTAAAGCACCATGGGAAATTTTTTTATTGAGTTTCCTATAGAAATTTTAAAAACTTGAAGATAATTTATCCTTAATAACTACAACCTGTAAGAACTAATTTCATACAAATGAATTAAATTGCAAAAACAAATCAAACACTGTGTGGTAAATAGTTACAAAACTGATATGTGACATAATGGGTAGGTATTATAAGTACAAATATATCTCAACTGGGTTATAATTCACTAACTGTATTACATTTGCACATTACAAAAGCATTACCAGCCTAGCTGATGAGATCTTGTTTTTTATGCTTATTTTTTACGACTACAATTGATAATATAAAGTGAAAGGAAGATAACTAGCTTAAGAGACAAACGTGTAACAGCAGGGAAGAGCCAAAGTGCTGTACGTAGCGTCAACTAGCGACTGGAGTGAAACACAAGTAGCCGCTACGACGCAGCTGGCTCCAATATAGTTGCAAACAAACAGCAATTGGAGGTAAAGGGAGATGTTGAACACTGACCTTCGCAGGTCACCATGCTGACGCATCAATTGTCTCGTAGGCACACACTCACACATATGTACATTACACACGACAGTAGTCAACAATTCTTGCATCATACTTCAACCCAACACTTCATTCACACTGTGGGTGCACTTCAGCATGAGAAGTTTATTTTAACACCACAAATAATGTTCTCACCTCATAATTTTTTTTTCTATTTTTGAATTTACAATGCATACTACAGATTTCAACATACATGTTTATGTAGAAGAATTGAACTCTTAGGCATAATGAGAAGATAAAATATCAATAAATAGTTCAAGTAACATGCTTAAATAGTTGGTAAAAAGTTGAACATGTTACAGCTTGTATATCACAAGTATGCTACAAGATGAAATTGCTAAATGTTATAGTTAACAATGTGAATATTGAACTCACTACATGAAAACATTTCTAGAAGTAGTGTTGCCTGCGCTAGGAGTTTCACGCATGCATCTCTCTCTACTGGCCATCATTGAAAGTACAAACGGTTGGTAGCAAGCTCATGTGGCAATGTTAATACGTAGTAGGAATAAAGTTTTAAATAATAAAATATAACAATAATTTACACCAATAGTAGGAATAAAGCTTTAAATAATAAAAGATAATCATTAACACCAATAGTAGGAATAAAGTTTTAAATAATAAAAGATAACAATAATTTACACCAAAGAACATTGTACAAAAGCTAACAAACAATTCTGCATTGTAACAGAAAAACAATTAAATGATTTTGCTTTTCAAATGAAGTAACATCATACTGCTATTAAGTACAGCCCAGTAAGTGTGTGTGTCATTTTCAAACAAATTCATAGCTTTGATCAAATCTATCACAGTTTCATTTGTTTTTTTATTAATGTTTGTTATTTTTATGTGTATAAACTCAATTAATGTTAACTGAGCAGACTTTACTTGATTGGCTTCGGTCCCAAAGGTAAACATGCTTTACATGGCATATTACTAGTGTACAACATAAATTACAAGAATTTAATTTAGTAGTAACGTACTAATCGTACTTTTACTTATACATGTTAAAATCATTCTATACTATTGTTGTAACTATAACTGAGACTGGATAGAAGTGAATATGTTAACAATAATCTTGCAAATATTATACTATGCCATAAAATTGTGCATGCACAAGATTCACAGAACATCTAGATGTCAGCAATCACAAAGTAGAGCAGCACTTGCAATAAGAGGCCGAAATTTAAGTCCGCACTCAAAGCAGCTATACAACTAGGATAAAACATGTCTTGTAACTAAGATAGTCATGACTAGCCTGTCAGAATAGATGAGGAAACTCAACTGTAGAAAGACAGGCCTTAATACTAGCAAATCTAAATCTGTTTCAAATAATTGTCAAAGCTATGAACACAGAGATGTCTGTCTGACACTGCTGAAATGTGACATGTAATTTAGATAATAATAGCTTCCCTAGCGGCTATACCACAAACTAAGATGAACTCCCTAACGTCAGCTCTGCGCAAGGCACATGTTCCACATGTATAAAATAAAGAAGGTGGGGAAGCAGGGGGTTGCGTACTTGGCCAATCTTATCCCGCCAACGACTGTAGACTGTCTTATCACTCGCGTAAAAATTGTCTTAGCCCATGTTAGAAGATAATAGGATGAGAAAAGACATGGCAGAAGAGAGAGGGAAAGAGTAAGGACACAGTGTTTTCTGAACCCCTAAAATGCTTCAAATGTGACATTCAACCCCTGTGCAGTCAAACACTCACTCTCTCTTTTTTTCTCTCTGCCAGGCATGCACACAGGCTACCTCTCTCCTGTCTTTTGCCAGCTCGCAGCTATCAGATCAATATTTTACTGTCCTCCCACTCATACACCAACACAACCTCACGGCTACATGCAGGAGGGAAAGTATGATGTGCAGATGGCCGGACTGTGGCAGAGACAAGGGAAGTAGAGATGAGTGACACTGCTTGCTTGCTCGAGATTACAAACGAAAAGTAGCCTGCTCATGTGAGTTGATGCTACAAAGGAGCTAAACTCCCTCAGAAACTATTAAATAAAAAATAAGCTGAGCTCCACATAAAACTGCAAAATAAGGAGCGTGCTACTTTCAGCTAGCTCCTTCCAACCACTACACACACAACAATGAACACTTCTTGTTTGTCACATCAGCGATACATAGAAATGCTCTACATTTAATTTATAGTTAAGTGTTAACGTGTCTAATTAGTTTGCACTTCACAAACTTAATACAACAGAAATCTAATATCCAAGAACATATCTTGAATATAAATACATACTGTACCACTACACTGTATTTTGAAAAACAGGAATGACATTAAAGAAGACTAGGAATATCTCTGCAAAGATGTTGGCCCACATTATTATTTTTTAATTATAATAATGCAGAAAACCATATTTTGCTGGGCTAGTAAAAATTGTTGTTATTTTCAGAGATACCTCAGCAATCAGAATAAAAAAAGCATGGACAGAATTCTATGCCACAGCCATTTACTTCTGTGACATACATATAAAGGTTTCTATGTGTGCACCCTGTACACAATACTGTACTTACCTCGAAGTATTTACGTTTTCTCTGATAACCTCATAGGTTTACCAACCTACACTTTTTACATGGTAACCTAATACCACGTAAGATGCCAAACTTACACGACCTAGACATTTTTTCCATTGACATAAAACATTTATTCTCCTCTCTTATTTTGCATTTATCGCAACACTTTAAGATTTGTACACCAATGGGCTCAAACACCACATTTACACTTACAAAACTGCAGAATACAGTCTAGCCAATATTCTTATTCTGGTTGAATATCAAAAGAAAGTCATTTATGAAAAGTAACACCTCAATTTGTGCATCCAAAAACTGCAGTAGTTACTATTCTAATACATACACATGTTTTGGGAGGGTTTTGCAAATTTCTATGTGATCGTTGCTACATCATAAGAAGCTGATTCAATTACGTCAGAGCATGCAATTTCCAGTAGGATGGTCTTTATCAGTATTGATACTGAGACAAAATCATAAAAAATTATATAATCCAAGGGCTCTTACCCATTTTAGGCTATAGATGAGGCTGAGGTTGCGTGACCTAGGAAGCAATCCATATAACCAGAAATATAATACTGTATTTTCTATAACGTGTGAATAAAAGTAAATGTCCAAAATGAAAAAAAAGATAATATTTTAAAAATAATAAACTTTTGAATGTGTGTGTGTTGTCGTTTTTGTTAAATACATTTCACTTGCAAAAATTGTTTATTTTAATATGCAATTCTACTGCACTAATTTCCTAGTACCTACGTATTTCTCGTTCCTCAAGCAACTGCTCGGAATGAGTCCCATACAAATTTGAAATAAAGGGTTCCTACGTTTTGAATAATAGCCAGCCATGGTTGATTCTACTTGCCTAAATACGAGCAGAGCATTCCCTTAAGCTGCTTAGTTACAATTGGAGTTGCAACACATCAATCCAAGGCATACTGCTCCTTCCAAGTTTATTGAAACCCAATCCATTACCACAGTGCAGAAAGTTTTCAACGGAGGTGTAATAACATGAACATGCTCAAAGACATTTTGAGGTGGTTTCAGCAATTTCATGTAACTGGATGTCTGAATAAAGGAAAATGTAAAGGAAGAAGTCCTTGATAATTGACTAGTTACTGGAAGACAGGAAAATCTAGGTGGTGTTTAAGTGAAGAAAATGTAAGTCCACATCTCAAGCTAGCCACAAGCATTTGTTCCCTTGACCCACCATCTGGCATTTTCTAAGAAGACATGAAAATGAAAGTGTACAGACTGCAGCTGATTTGTGCACTTACCTGTAATGATCAATTCACATTGACGTGATTTTGTGGAAAGATACTAGCGTTTAAGACGCAAAGTTTCCGTTCACGTGTT
This sequence comes from Medauroidea extradentata, assembly GCA_003012365.1. NCBI lineage: Eukaryota > Metazoa > Arthropoda > Insecta > Phasmatodea > Phasmatidae > Medauroidea > Medauroidea extradentata. The sequence goes on from PNEQ01072615.1 coordinate 16,989, forward strand.
AGTTATAGCTAATAACTACTAAATACAGGGTAATTATACAGTCAGTAAAACATTTCATTAAGTCAGTACAGCGAAATGGCTGAGAATAACGTAACAAATTATATACTACGTGAAAGAAAAACTCTCAAAGTTTTTTTTACACTAGTCACAAATGTTCTACATGTCCACCACTCGTCACACAGCACACATCTAATCGATACTCCAATTCTGCCCATACCAGCCGCCCCACGGCCTATCCAGTGATGTGGCTGTGTCTCATTCAGATAATCTCGTACCAAATTGTGGTAATGGGGTGGAGCGTTTTGGCACTAACTTAAAAAAAAACTTTGAGAGTTTTTCTTTCACGTAGTCTATAATTTGTTACGTTATTCTAAGCCATTTCACTGTACCGATTTAATGAAATGTTTCACGGACTTTATAATTAGCCTGTTTAGTACCACATTTAATCAAAAACCAGACGAACAAAGTAACAGGCAAGAGCTAGTATGTACGCAAAGTTCCATTGAAATCATAAGTATTTTCCTGATAGTTATTATTTTTTTTTGTATATACGAAGGAAATCCTTGTGGTGCAATTACTTATGACCACAGCAAATATACATTTTTTACATTTTGCAGCTTGTATGATAACACATTAAATATTTATCCAAAATTTTTACAGAAAAAAAAAACAGTATTGCCATTTAGTTATGACTTCATTTGCTCTTGCAAAAGGATTGAAATTAAATAGAACTGTAAAATTTCTTTAGAGGGACTAGCTACAATTATTAAATCCCACTAATCAAGTGATTACGATTAACTTAATTTATAAGACGTTGGATATGTTTAATGAAATGAAAAAGACAAATTTGTTTGTAAATGTTGACCATTGCTATACTGAAACAGTCATGCGTCATCTCACTTCCAGTTCTGCCTGTTCAGCCGGATGCTGTAACAGTATAAATCTACCTTCAGTGATTACCTAGTCATGCCATTCTGTTAACTATTTGGTAATAACTGTAAAATGCAAGTTTGTAACTCAAGATTTCATTTTTAACATACTGGTGTTGAAATCACGTAACATAAGTATATTATATATTTTGAACGTGTTGGCTGATATATTGTAGAGTTCATCTTGACCTAGCACAAGTGGCTTGCATATTAAATGTCAAGAAAGCTGCAAAATAACAAAGAAATCTGAAGAGTAGAAAATGCATATCAGGATGTCTATCAGTTTGCTATGGGGACATATTTGTTGCAAAATGGTCACCTGTGAAATTCGTATTTCAATCACTAAGATATGTTTCGAATGAGAAAAGTTTCATAATTTTTAAAAATTAAAATGTAGCAGTGCAAACTGATCACATAAACCAATAGTAAACAGAGTTCATAAACATGTTCACGAAGTCACCCTATGGTCACAAAGGTTGAAACTAAAGATTGTATTACTAGGGCCGTGTAGTTTTCGCGAAAAGATTTTTGCAGCACTTTGTTCCAGTGTCTTGCGTGCGCACCTGCATCTCTGCTATGTGGTCAGTGATTGGATGCCTTCACATACAACGTCTGGAGGGTAAACCCGCAAATAACAGATGTGTGTCATAGTTATCCATTTACTGATTGGCACAGTCAAACGAATAATAACTCTTCACAAAAACACTCTGCCAATAATCATGAAGTTGAGGTGTAGGTGTGCATGTAAGGCACTGAAACAAAGTGGGGCAAAAATCTTTTCGCAAAAACTACGCTGCCCTATGTATTGCCTATATTTCAGATAGCAAGATGATAGCAGATCTGTTGCAAGTAGTGTGACAATATTGGTGAGGAGGTAGTAAGACGACTCTATTCTTGAAATTAAGGACACTTTACAGGAAGAGGTATTGATGAGACAGAGCAAAATTGAATGATTTCGCAGGGAAATTATAATGGATTCTGAATTAAAAGTAATTGCTGGTTATTCATGTAAGGGTTGGCCATAAGGTAAAAATGACACTAAGAGAGGAGGACGTAAAGTTGTTTTCAAACATTTAAGATCTTATTATTATACAGTTTACAAATTATTTAAGAACATAATTACTTCATAATTATTTAAAATATTTTATGTTTCTTGACAACAAACATTTTTGCACCATTTTCCATCTACGGTTTGTTCCGGCACCACTTTTATCACTGGTGTACAGTATACTAAGTGTCATTAGTAGATGGTATACATAATTACATTAGTATGACCAAGGATGAAAGTTTGCCAACTCTGGTCAGATACAGCTCCTGATGTCACAAGCCACATGAAGCAATGAATTTATCACCATCCCCACCATTAGCTCAGATAGCTGCACCTGCACAATTGTAGCAGTTTACTTGACCTTACTGTTGCCATATAGGATGTGAAGAATACATACTCTGGTACCTTTGTAACACAGACCTGACACCAAGCTACCATGTAACTGCAAACGCTTAGTTTACAGTATCAGCATCTAAATAATGAAGACCAGGAGGTTGCTAGGATTTGTGATGTACATACTAACTTGGTGGGCTAGCTCCCAGCATATTAATTATAAACTGTTATTGGATTGTAGATTCCTCACTAATCTGATGTTGTAGCAGGAAACAAATTCATAGTGTCTTCTAATGTACATTAAGTTTGTAACTAGCTACCAGCTACATTTTGTTGTTTGTTCATTCTGCAGCTATTCATTCCCTGCTTGAGTGTTTTTGGTGAAGAAACAAGTGTACTATGCAGCACGGCACTCACAGTGTAACTCACAGATTGTTTCCTGTACAACAGCTATAGTGGTCATGGTTTAGGTTGCTTTTGGTTTGGATTTCTACTACTAAAGGAAGAGTAGGAGCCAGTGGACAGAGTTAGTTGTCGCCATTTGTCTTCACTTCGAAATACGGCGCAATGTAATCTGTTGTGAGTTAGTCTACTAGGAGTGAAATATCCTTCCTGTGGCTATTAGCCATTTATCGTCAGTTAATGTAGTGTAAATACTGTACTTGTGATTAATAAATGTAAGTAGCCACCTGAGTGGTTTGATCAACACTTGTTTCTTGCAATACATTAATGAAAGCAGTACATAGTTTCTACCAGGTCCTGTTTCAACTTGCCTTTCTCAATTGTAGTGCTGTAGGTATTTAATACGGTATAGTACATATGCAACGCTTGTGTTGCCAATGTTTTCTTATCGCAAATACAAGTCAATAAATATACAAAGAACAGGAACTCCCTTCACGGCAGAGAAGAAAAATTGGAAACATTTATTTCACACCTGCTTGCAAACAGAGCAAGCGCTGTAACTTGCACCATTGGGAAAGTGAGCCACATGTCGTAGTTACAAGGCTCCATCTCAATTGTGAGCATAGTAGTTTGTTGTAGAGAACCAACACTCGCACATCAATATCAGTAATTCAGGTATCTACCTGGTTATCATATACAAATTATAGCAACATACACAAACATTACAGGTACAAGTTACTTTCACCACATGAAGGTTTGAGCTTCAATTATTTTTAGTATATGGCCAGCGCTACCCCAACTGCTACGAGATTCAATACTCCAGGTGACACTAACACTGCCTTCTGGAGTACCAGACTAAGCACAGGCTGTTCTTAATAACTAATATGTTCAGAGTGAAAATAATCACTGCTATAGTACGTTATATAACAATAAAATAACAATATTTGAAAAATAAAAATTACATTTTGTCTAGGGAAAGAAGATTAGTTACGAGAACAATAATTATATGTATTTGAACCGTTTGTACATTCATTGTGCCATCATCAATAAATTATAAGAGTAAAATACTTCCACCAAATGTGGAGCATCAAACTGGCAGTGGTTAAGCAGATTGGAAATAACTTTTCCATACATACTAAAACTAAATAATATATGTAATTACATTTACAATACATTACAAAGTCCATTAAGTTTGCACTGAGTTTCGTAATGGTGAGAGAAGCTGGAAGCCACTTCAGATACTCTTCAATCTCTCAGAAAAATTGACCAGCGTACATATCACACAAACATTTCAAATATGTTGTAGAAATCCACATAAAAATTATATGTGCAGCAGAAATTTTTCTACATAGGAACACTAAAAGGGAAAATATTCTGTACTTTGGTTCTTCTACTGCAGAAGAAAACAAAATAAAGAAAAGAGTTTCCTCAGATTTATATTTTGAAAATAAAATACAAACCGGTTGCAAGCAAGAAAAAGAAAATGATTTGCTTGTAAGCATTCACAATTAAATTGGTTCCAGAATGTACTGAGAATCCCTTGTGTCTGTATCAAGAGATCAAAAAAATACTGAATACCAGATACACGTCTATTTAATCTCTTAACAGTTGTAGACAGTAAGATCAACGAAACATTAGTTTTAATACTCAATAAAAATTTCTTACATACATTAAACCACGTAATATCAATTTCACTGGTTCAAAGAAGTCATGCTCCTAGTAAGAATGTTTGCATTTAACTGTAATGTGCTTTCATTATTTTTTCTCAAAAACAATCCAAAAACCTCCTGCACTCAGATTTATAGATGTTGAAATTATTTTAAAATTAAAATGCAAGTATTTCTTAAATTTGGTTACTATAGAGACCTAGACATTGATAAAACAAAATTTAAGTTTTTATTTTTGTGGATATTAGGTTTCAGGCCCTTTTTTTTTAAAAAACCATTTTAAGGTTTTTACTCGAATACAAAGTGTGCATGTGTGTGTGTGTGTGTGAGTGAGAGAGGCACAAAACCGATGGAGCATTAAGAGTGCCGCTGAAGGGCTTATGTAATGCAATGTCTCTTCTACGCGTAAGTCACTCAACTAACGTGCAGTGGTTTACTAATATTCTATTACCTATTGGACCGTATCACTTTGTCTGTGGAAAATATAGTTTAAAGTCCTGCGCACGTTTCTATTTATTAATTATTCTAATACAGCATGTATTTTCACAGATACGGCACTTTTTCAATGGTTAAAATTTTGTGTTTTTAATAAACTTATAGAAATTTTAAATCTGAAGTTTGAAGTGTTGTTCTTTTCCTACACATAGAAATGTATTGCACGTTTAGTAGTTTCATCACAAAAGGAATACGTGAAATTGGCTGCAAAACATTTAAAGCCTTCAAATGCTTGCTTACTGTGTAGTGTAGTCCTACAGTTAGAAACCCCCTGCTGAGGTAACCAAGATGAATGATGATTGATGCTGTGTCATGGATTAAATGCTAAATGCTGTGTATGTGAGAAGACTATACTGATTTTTGCCGCTTTGTTCTTGAAGAGTGTTAAAGTTGCAATACTGTATGTGTTGTGAGGGTGACTTTCGAGTTAACACATAGTTATACATACACTACCGTATTTGGTTATTCTTAGAGTAAGTTGTGTACAAAAAAATTCCTTCTTTTTCTTTTTAATAGAATTTTACATCACTTTCATTTATTAAAATTTAACATAATTTAGTGTTCTTACTGTTTACAAAAAAAAAAGATAAGAACTGTGGGAAACAGGTCGCTAAGCTAACAAAGTTATAACAGAGGTACAGGTACTTACAGATGATACTTGTAAATAGGTACACACACATGAAGTGACGACGACACATTTTTCCACGACTGCGCTTCCGCAGAAAATTTTGTGTCGTCTCTTCATGTGTGTGTACCTATCCGTGAAAAAATCTGTGTTGTTTCTTCATGTTTGTGTACCTATTTGCAAGTATCATCTGTAAGTATTTGCTGTCTGTTAAACTATTTAAAAAATATATATAAATAAAAAAACTGTTATACTATTTTTAAAAAAAGTTAACACTTCCTTTTTTATCAAATTTAAACTACACTCAGGAACAGATTTTTTTTGGAAGACTGCAAATTTTACTTATAGTAAGCTTTATAAATATGCATTTTACATACAAAATATGTTAATGGAAATTCTAAGATGTCAAATGCTTAGCCAACAAGCTCTCACCTTATTCTGGATCAAATAGATTAAATATTTACTCTGGAATTTAATGTCCGTTACACAGGTTTGTACAGGTAACAAAAGATCAAACTGTTTCTTAACTAGGAAGCTACAAAATTTATTTAAGAGTAAAAATTATTCCCATAAAATTGTGTACTTTTATTTACAGTATATTTTTGATAAACGAAAACTGAAGGTGGAATATTCACTGCCCTTTTAAATATATTTAATTTTTATTATTACTTTTTCTTGGTTAAATTTAGTACGTTTGGCCATGGTAGAGCACAGAACACATGTTAAACTTGTTGTATTGCAGAATATATACTGTATATTTCAAAACTCATACTTTGCAAATTGCCTAAGTCCACACCTATTAAAATAAACACGTTCCCAATATAATTTTTTAATTAGTACTTTACGCAAGAAATACATGTCTCACTAACATTACAGATGCATGACAGAGCATGTCAAGCCGGCATACTACTTAGCAGAACTCAAGAGTTTAGAATCATCGCCCAAGAACCTTGAGACAAGCAAGGTCACCATTCTGTCAGATCTTATCGCAAAACTCTACACTTCGCCATAGCACCTCATCGTCATGTTGTAGAATGAAGTGTGTACTTGTTATCCCCAACATACACCATGATGAACTTAAGTTCACAAAGAAAAGCTATTAAAGTTGTACTGGTGTAATGAGGAGGAATGCACCTATCAGCTAAAAGTCAAATATTTGTTGAGATAATATTATTTTAATTCATTAGTGTTCTAAAATGTCTCTTATTTTCTATATAAATCCTGCTATTTTCTGCACTCTTTTTTAAAATACAAAAATATATTGTTTTACATTTATATGACTTCTTGTATGTAGCCCATAAAATAACATCAGTGTAATTGTTTCATTCCATTTCAGTAAATCTGTTGGTTTTCGTTGGGTGTATGCTGCAGTAACAGTTAAAATTTTTAATCTGACATACCTTTACACAAATATTATGCATGTAAAAATTTTTATAAGAGAAAAATGTAGTAGAGCCTACAAAACTATTACCATTATTTTGAACAAATAAAAAATTATAAATTTTACACTTGAAAGGTTATAGGCCAAATTAATTGAAAAATGTTATTAATACCCTCAAAATCACATTCTATGTCATATCATGACGAAATGCACAAAAATTTATTAGAAACAAATTTATTACCAGGAAAAATGTGTCTTAATGGATGATGGTGGCAAATCTTCCTTCTTAAAACATACATAAATTGCTATTTTTTACTGTTCACT